>AWOL01S0006638.1:34440-56546 GCA_000715115.1 Nicotiana otophora | reverse complement strand
CCCTGTGGAATAGGTGGGGCCTGAGAAATCTGTGGAGGTGCACCCCTCCTAAATTTGGGGCAATCCCTCATGATATGACGAGTGTCACCACACTCAAAACAAGCCCTCAGAGGACATGGCTGATGGTACTGGCTCTGGCTTGATCGACTAGATTGCCCATTGAACGCACCCCATACATGAGGTATAGTAGACACTGGCGATATGGAACCTGAGGTCTGGGAGTAGCCGGAATACCGCTGGAAGCTGGAAGTGCTGAATGAATAGGATGGCTCACATAGCCTCTCCCATGATGGGTTGCAGCTGGGGCACGAGAATTGTTATATGTGACAGAATCTCGGGGTCTCTTAGCTTCCCTCTCTTCTCTCTCCCGAGTCTGCATACCCTCCAATCTCCTAGCAATTGACACCACCTGTTGGTATGTGTTGTCCATCTCCAGTTCTCGAGCCATACTAAATCTAATACTAAGGTGGAGCCCCTCAATAAATCGGCGGACCCACTCTCAAATAGTAGCAAACAAGTTTGGTGCATGCCTAGCCAAATCATTAAATCAGACCGCATACTCTGACATGGTCATAGAGCCCTGGTGCAGCTGCTCAAACTCTGTGCGCCATGCATCTCTAAGACTCTGAGGACCATACTCCCTCAAGAACATATTTGAGAATTGAGTCCAAGTGAGTGATGCTGCCTCAGCCAGACTATCCAATTCATATGCCCGCCACCACTGGTAGGCCGCTCCTCTAAGCTGAAATGCCATGAAATAAACCCCACTGGAATCCACAATATCCATATTACGGAGGATACGGTGACATTCCTCAAGAAAACCCTGAGAATCCTCTAAAGCCAAACCGATGAAAGTGGGAGGGTGGTACGTCTTGTACCTCTCGAGCCTGAGCTCCTCCTCCTCTGAAATTGCTGCCCTAACCTCGAGCCGAACTAGGATAACTGGCTGCACTGGTATAACCTCCGGGGCATGGTTAACCTGGGCCCGTGGCTTTGGGGTATGGGTGGCGGGAGTCTATGCTCCTCCCCTGACCTGAGATGTGGCAGGAACAAGTGGAATCAACCTTGCCTGAGCTAGAGTGCCGAACATGCTCAAAACCTTAGCAAGAGTCTCCTAAAGTGAAAGAGTAGTAACAGGCATCACAGGTGCGTGCTCTCCAACTTGAGCTACTAGTGGCTCCTCTGCAGCAGCTCGTGCGGGTGCTCTGGCTGCACCATGTGGTCTTCCTTGGCCTCTGGCACGAAATCTGCCCCGATCACGGCCTCTTGCGTCTCCAACATGGGGCGCAAGTGTCTGATCATCGGATCCAGTTATGCATGTCCTCACCATCTATGAAAGAATAGAAAGACAATGGTTTAGAACTTCGAAGTCAACAAATGTGCACGATAAGGAATCAAAGAAGTGAACATTTTCCTAACAGTTCCATATCCTCCCGAAGATAAGTACATACGTCTCTATACTGATCCGCGAGATACTATCAAACCTGCTTGTGACTCATAACACCTATGAACCTAGAGCTCTGATACCAACTTGTCACGACCCCAAATTTCCTCCGTAGGATGTCGTAATGACACCTAGTCTCTAAGACTAGGTAAGCCTATCAATGCGGAATAACAATAGAAATCTGAAATAAATAAATCTGCAAATTCACATAATTACAACTCCCAAAACCTGGTAGAAATAAGTCACAAGCTTCCAAGAATTTATCCTCGATATCTCTATATATTAGAGTCTAAAGAAAATAAGGAAGAAACATAATAAGGATAGAAGAGGACTCCAGAGTCTGCAGACGCAGGCAGATATACCTCGAAGTCTCCTCGTAGGACTAATTCACTGATGTCTGGTCTGATAAGATGTACCTGGATCTGCACAAAAAGATGTGCAGAAGTGTAGTATGAGTATACCACAGCGGTACCCAGTAAGTGCCAAGCCTAACCTCGGTAGAGTAGTGACGAGGTTAGGTCAGGCCCTACTGGAATAATAAAAATTAGGGAGAAAAGTTTAACAATATAATAACAATAATGACAATGGGGATAAATCAAGTAAGTAGTATGTCACAATTTAACTACACAAAATAAGGGCAATTAACACCTCGCGGAAAGAAAACAAAAATTTCCAACTTTAAGGAAAACACCAAAAATAACCAAAGACAATGCAGCCATAAAGAAATATTAACAAGGGTACTCCCGAGGTACCGCCCCGTAGTCCCAAATCATACATAAATTCACAATATCTCATTTCCTTAAAGAAACTTTTTTTTTCCGAAATAATATCCTGCGTTTTAGCCACCCTTATCACACCGCATGACTTCTAGTAGTTCCCCTACTAGCCACGCGTATCAAACCACCCTTATCTCACTGCATGCGGTTCAACACCCAGACATTATACCACCGCATGCGTATCAATATCACAATTTGTACCTCAAGTGCCCGAATATTTTAACTTGCCAAAATAAATCAACAACAACATTTTTTCACAATAAAGAACTCACGACTCATGCCAAAATAGATCAACAATAATATTTTCCACAATAAAGAGCTGACGGCTCCATCACAATGAGTACGAAAATCTCACAAAATATTCAGCAAAAATAATATTTCACAAATTTAACATCTTGTCTAAATATCAAAATTTTAAATGTAAAATACTTCATTTTTAATAATATTTAAATTAAAAAATCCATCCTTCAAGTAATGCACATAAGAAAAGAAATAGAGTTTCAACTAAACAGGTAAAACACTTAGCAGGAAGAGGTCAGACAAATTTAAAATACGAAAATATATTATTGATGATTAATATAACAAAATAAAATAATTTAATTAATATGCAACAGTGCTATACACAATTTAAAGACATAATCTTCCACATTTAGCCTGTGTACACACTCGTCACCTCGTGTACACGACTTTTAACACATCAACATTTTCATATCAATGCCAATCCTAAGGGAAATTTTTCCCACACAGGGTTAGACAAGTCACTTACCTCAAACCACGCTCAATCGGTCAAGTAGTATGCCTTTTCCTCTATTTTTCGACTTCGATCAGCTCGAATCTAGTCATAATTAATTCGATTTAATCAATACAAATTATAGGAATAAATTCCGTATGAAAATACAAATTTTCAAACAAAATCCAAAATATAACCCAAAAATCTTCTGTGGGGCCCACATCTCGAAATCTGATTAAACTCATAAAATCTGATAACTCATTCAATTATGAGTCCAACCATACTAGTTTCCCTCAAATCAGACTCCAAATCGACACCGAAATCTCAAAAAAGTATTTTATGAGATTTTGAAAACTTTTCCCAACTTTTCATCTCAAAATACTAATTAAATGATGAAAATAATGATATATTCATGTATATTGACCAAATCCGAGTTAGAATCACTTACCACAATGTGTTTCCTTGAAATCTCTCAAAATCGCCTCTCCCAAAGCTCCAATTTGTCAAAAATGAAAAATGGGACGAAGCCCCCATTTTATAACTTAAAGTCTCTGTCTAGGCGATGCCCTCGATTTCCTGCTTTTTATTTTCTGACCTCGATTTCTTAACCTTGATTTTGACCTCAATTTCAAAAAGTCAACTACCCGGTCAAACTTCCCAAAATTTAAACTTTCGCCATTTCAAGCCAAATTTCACTACGAACTTCCAAAAAGTTTTCCGGACACGCTTCTAAGTCCAAAATCACCATAAGAAGCAATTGGAATCATCAAAACTCTATTTCGGGGTTGTTTACACATAAGTCGACATCTGATCACTATTTCAACTTAAGTGTTTCAATTCATTCCTAAAACCTTACCGGACCCAAACTAATCACCCTGCCATGTCACATAACAAATGTAAAGCATAAATTGAGCAGTAAATGGGGGAATGGGGCTACAACTCTCAAAATGACCGGTCGGGTCATTACACATACGATGCTGCTCAAGACTTCAAATAGCTGAACGGAAATGCAAATGATCAAAATAACCGTTTGGGTCGTTACAACCATGTTTTAATTGTACTATTTGTGTTATCCTTGCATGTTTAATTCCTTTATTTCGCGTTACGACCTGAGACTAGGCTTGCATGGAGTTCTAGACTCGCTATTATAGATATTTTATGAGCTACTTGATTAGCCGCGGAATAATTGTGCTTCCTTTACGAATTTCTCCCGCGTTGTACATTTTCATTGAAAAGCTTCTTTAAATTTCATAATCCACTCGTATATTCATGAGTGGGGTCAAGGACCCGTTAAAGCTTCTTATTCTAATGGGATCAGGACGTTTGCCTAGGCAATATCGTATTTTTTGGGATAAGGCTGTTCGCCTCGATACTGCACGGACAACTCACGTGCCAAATATCATTATCATTTAATCACAGCACCCCGTGCCCATATTTCATATCACAACTCCACGGACAATTCACATGCCAATATCCTCAATGTATATAAGATCCACACGATCAATTTATTTTCAATAAAGTAAGGTTAAAAGTTTTAAATCAAGTAAGAAATCAACAAAGGAATGAATTTATTTTAGAAATTATTTGGGTGGAGAAAATAACATTTCAATTAAAATGAAACATGAGATAAACTACTGATTTGGATATAAAATTTATTAAATTAAAACATACTAAAATGTTTCTTTTATTTAAAACAACTCAATCATAAAAAACAAGTACAATCCAAAAATACAAATCCTCAAAGTCTCATACGAAAAAGTCGAGGTCAACATAATACATCAAGAAATACAAAGCACTTAATATTAATTGAAATAATACATCACAGAAAACACAAGAATTTATAAATTTCAGAAAAACAAAATAACCAAAGGCAAGTGCAGCCATAGAAAAATATCAACAAAAGGGCACTCCTGAGGTACCGCCTCGTAGTCACAAATCATAAATAAATTCACAATCTTTCATTTTCTTATATCACCGCGGGAGCCTTCACATTTAATTTTAAAGAAATCATTTTTCCCGAAATAGCATCCCGCATTTTAGCCACTCTTATCACACCGCATGACTTCTAGTAGTTCCCCTACTAGCCACGTGTTACAAGCCACCCTTATCTCATCGCATAACTTCTAGTAGTTCGCCTACTAGCTACGCGTGTCAAGCCACCCTTATCTCACCGCGTGCGTTTCAACACCCTGACCTTATATCACCGCATGACTTCTAGTAGTTCCCCCTACTAGCCACGCGTTTCAAGCCACCCTTATCTCACCGAATGTTTATCAATATCACAATATTTCACAAATCGCACCTCATGTGCCCAAATATCACAGCATAATACAACTTGCGCCTCAAGTGCCTAAATATTACAACATTTCACAAATTGCACATCAAGTGCTCAAATCTTACAACATAACACAGATTGCACATCAAGTGCTCAAATCTTACAACATATCACAAATTTCACATCAAGTTCTCAAATATTACAACATATCGCAACCTACACATCAAGCGCTCAAATATTACAACATATCACAACTTGCACATCAAGTGCTCAAATATTACAACTTGCCACAGAAATCAACAACACATTATTTTTCCACAATAAGGAGCCACGACTCGATCATAATGTGCACAATATCTTAACAAAATGTTCGGGAGTGAATAACTCAACCGAATAATATTTTACAATTTGATACTTTGCCTCAATATGATTCACGACCTTTATAATTAAATACCAAATTTTCAACAACGTGAACTGAAAATTAATTCATCTTATTAACTAAAATTTTCATTTAAATTATTTGTTGGTAAAATCAATAATGAAAGTATTTTTCATAAAAATGGCAACTCAAACAAACACAGAGTTCCCATAAAAGTCAAGTGGCAATCATACCAAATTATCATATGAAAAAAACCTCGGCAAACAAAGAATGAGACATGTCAACTAAGGGATTTAATAAGTTACAACCCAACTTAACACTTAAGTACGTCTACGAATTTCAACCGATATAATTTGCACATATAAACCAAGCACGTACTCGTCACCTCGCGCACATAGTTTTCAATTACACAATTTCCACATAAGACTCAATGCCTAAGGGATAATTCCCCCACTCGAGGTTAGGCAAGATACTTACCTTTTTGAAGTTAGACCAATAGTCTAAAATTACCTTCTTGCTTGAATTAACCTCAGGACACCTTTAATCTAACAAAATTAATTCAATTCAGTGAATACTAATTATAAAAATTAATTAAATATGAAAATACTAATTTTCCAACAAAATCCGAAATTTAACTCAAAATTGCCCGTGGGGCCCACGTATCGGAATCCAACGAAACTAATAAAATCTGACAACTCATTCAATTACGAGTCCACCCATATAAAGTTTATCAAATTCTGATATCGCATTGACCTTCAAATATTCATTTTACATTTTTGAAAGATTTTACAAAAATCTGATTTTTCTTCCATAAATTCACGGATTTATAATGTAAATGAGTATGAAATCATGAAATATAATCAATATAGGATAACGAATACTTGCTCCAATATTTACCCGCGAAAATCGCTCAAATATCGCCCAAACCGAGCCCCCAACTCTATTTTTGTCAAAAATGGTAGAAAACCACTGTTTATAGGGCCTCAACTATTTCGGGCGCCACAGGTGGCGTGGGGCGCTGCCTGTGGCGCTGTTTACAGTACCTTTAAACATCCTAGCGCCAGGGCTAGCACCTCACGCTACCCTCGGCGCTGACGGCGGCAGAAAATTGTTCCTGACACGGAAATGGGCATAACTTTCTCATACGATATTCGAATTTGACGATTCTTTTTGCTATGGCTCCACAATTTCAATACGGATCTAATACTTCAATCAAAACTGAATTTGGAGCTCATTTTCTTAATGTGATACCACGTATTTCTTGAAGAATCGATGTCGAAACATAGCAAATCAAGTCCGATTGACCTCAAATATTGCACACAAATCATAACACATCATATGAAGCTATTCAAGACTTCAAATAGTAGAAAAGAGAGTAATAAATCAAATCGACAAGTCGGGTCGTTACATTCTCCCCCACTTAAACATACGTTCGTCCTCGAACATGCCAAGAGTTGTTTTCCAAGCCATCAATCACTTTTCCATCTTACCGCGCACATACCCGGGGGTGATCCCACGTCACCCTATTCGACATAAGCCCGACAACACCATATCAATTGAGATTATTCCTTTTATCCATATTTGTAAACTTTAAGACTAAATTTCTTACACTCCAAACATTTTCAAAAGGCCTGATGTTTATATCAACGCACGGTATTAGTCTCAACTGGCTATAGCAACTTATGCCTACGCACACATCAACTTTCTTGATAGTGTTGAGGTACTTCAAAAAGTTTTCGGGGTGTTACATTCTCCCTCGCTTAGGATCATTCTCCCTCAACACATAACATAACTTATCCCTTCTTTTGCAAATCTCACTCCCCCAAATTTTACTAACTCTCAAATTTTTCTGAAATTTCGGCAGAGTCTCCCCTGTAATGGGGCCTATTCACCTGCCAGAATAACATCAAAACAACTCCTAACAGCACCTCCACAGCCCAACAAAACACCACAAGGTATATATCCATAACACTAATCTCAGCATTACAAGCATTGCATTAACATAATGATATCAGGACATGAAATACATCATATGTATGCTTATCACCACATCTCTGGTCTTAAAAGTTGTTCATAATTAATTCCAGCCTCATTAATTAATATCATATTAACCAACACTCGTTTCAAATTTTCACAACACTGACAACAGAATGTGAGGCATGAAGATCTCATAACCATTTACCCGACTTAACGAGTCACATTTAACGCCACTTGGGCACTCACCTCGTAGGATAAAGCTCAATAATTACAGCATAATTATGGCATAGAAATACATAAAAGAATTATCATATAAGCCTATCAGGCATAACTCCCTATTAGTACCATAATACAAATTTAACTTCACAAAGGGAGAATATAAACTCATAAGCATTTCACCACAAGGACCTCGTCCTTATATAACTTCCACCGCAGCTTGTAGCCCAGTTTAAATATTTCACATCATATAAAAATACGAGGATCTCGTCCTCAACTCCGAATCACAAGTATTTTGCACATTGTGCCAACTGAAATTTTCAATTTCTTTTCTTTCTTCTTTTCAATAAATACTTCAATAATTCATAAAATTGAACCCCCATACCGGTAGGGCATATAATTCATAAAATTGAAATCAATTATTCCGGAATCACATCAAAATCTACTGTAGTGAGTATTAAAAATTTACTTTTGGACTTATAGTCCTCAATGGTGCCCAAATATAAAATGATAGACACGGGCTAACATCATCAAACCTACCAACAGGGATAAACATATAAGTGGTTCACAAAATTATGATGCTCACCCATAAGCGGAGCATAATAGGAGGACTCACCTCAATATTCAGAACCGAATCAAATTAAGGAGAATTATCCTTTTATAAGAAATCAGGATCATACCTGTAACGACACCATCTGGTGTATTGGCCTCAGCCAAATCATAGCGATTATATCAACGGGTCGGGCCTGCACCTCTTAGGCGCCCTCTACCTGTCTTTCCTCCACCACTAACTAGATGTGCACGCGGGGTAGTAGCTGTAATGGGGACCATAATCCGAGTGTTATGATAAAATCCACCCCTCCTGAGTCTGGTACAATCTCTCATAATGTGCCTAGTGCTACCACACTCATAACAGACCCTCTGAGGAAATGACTGCTCGTACTAAGTCTGTGCCGGATAACTGGAATAACCACTGTAAAAATCTCGTGTCGGTGGTGCACTATAAGAACTTACTGGAGCACCTCGAGTAATCTGATGTGCGGACTAAGCTGGCCGACTGTTCGAGCCTCCGCTATAATGGGTCCTAGCTGAAGAGTAAAATTCACTGAACCCTCCAGATCTTCGAGACCTTTTTGGCCTCCTTAGACTCTCTTTCCTCGCCTAAAACACCCTCAATCTTCCTTGCAATCTCCACTACTTGTTGAAATGGAGTATCAGTTTGCAACACTCAAGCCATGCACATTTTAGTATCATAATCGAGCCCCTCAATGAATCTGCGGACCCGTTCTCTGACTGTATGAACCAAGATAGGTGCATGATGGGCTAACTCACCGAACTTGATAGCATATTCAGACACTGTCATAGTGCCCTGGCGCAACCGTTCAAACTCTATGCGCCACGCATCTAAGAGAGTCTAGGGAACAAATTCTTTCAAGAACATTTCCAAAAATTGAGCCCAAGTTGGTGGTGTTGCATCGGCTGGTCTAACTTATTCATAGATTTGCCACCACCGATACGCTGCGCCTACCAATTGCAATGTAGTCAAGGCAACTCCGTTCATTTCCACAATATCCATGGTGCGGAGAATACGGTGACAATTTTCTCGAAATCCCTGGGCATCTTCTGTAGCAGTGCCACTGAAAGTAGGTGGACTATACCTCTTAAACCTTTTAATTCTCTTTTGCTCTTCTTCTGATGCCCCTAGTCTGACCTCAGGCTGAACCGGAATAACAAGATGTACCGGTACTACACCCAGAACCTGACCGATGTGAACCTGCTCCTCTGGAGTCGTGGTAGGAGTCTGAGCTACTCCCCCAATCTGCAAAGTATTTGATGAAACACAGATCAATCATGCCTGAGTTAATGTACCAAACATACTCAGGAACTGTGCTAAAGTCTCCTGAAGTCAGGGGGTAACAACAAGTGCTTCTGGTACCTATCCCCCAACTGGAGTTACTGGCGGCTCCTCAACTGCTATTCTGATAGGTGCTCTAGTCGTGGCACGTGCCCTTCCTCGGCATCTACCTCTTGCGGCCCTAGCAGTATGCGCGGGTGTCTGCTCAACTGGCCCGGTCACACGTTTCCTCACCATCAGCGAGAGAATAGAGATACAAAGGCTCAAATTACAAATTCAACAAATTCTGCACGACAGGAATGAAAGAAGTGAAAATTTCCTAACACTTTTGTAGCCTCTCGAAGATAAGTACAGACATCTCTGTACCGATCCGCAAGACTCTACTAAACTCGTTCGTGACTCGTAGAACCTATGAACCTAGAGTTCTGATACCAATTTCTCACGACCCAAAATCCCACCATAGGCGAGGTAATGGCACATAGTCTCTAAGACTAGGTAAGCCGATTTCAATTATATTTTGAAGCTATTTTTTTTAATTAAATAAGTAATCAAAACTAACAGCGGAACAAATATGAATATACAACCTTCCCAAGACTGGTAGTACTGAGTCACGAACTCTAACTGAATACATGGGATGATTACGAGGACCGAATATACAATACTGTTTGATTAAAATTTAACAGTACAATGAAATGAAAAGACTCCAAGGGACTGCGACGACCAAGCAGCTCTACCTTAAATCCTTACTGTCCCGCTTTAACTCTGCTCAAGTCCGATATCTCCAATACCTGGCTCTACACAAAAATGTACAGAAGTGTAATATGAGTACACCACGGTCGGTACCCAGTAAGTATCAAGACTAACCTCAGTGGAGTAGAGATGAGGTACAGTCAAGTCACTCACTAGTCTAATAACCTGTGTAATATAATATACAAAATAGTAGGAAACAGATAACAATAAGGACGACATAAAACAACCAGTGACATGCACAACAAGACAACAAAAACTCCATTTAATATCGCTCAACAAATAATAAATACAAGTACACCCAATTAAATCAAATTCTTCAAATAAATGTCCTTCACATATAATTCTACCAAATAACTCTCTTTCAAATATAATTTTACTCAAATAAATATCTTTCAAATACAATTCTTTCATATAATACTTTCTAAATACAAATCCTTCCAAATAAATATTTTGAATATAATTCTTCAATTAAAAAGTCACCATGTGACATCTCATTTCATAATTATAAAAATACGGGTCTCAACCCATTTTCATATTTTTCATAAACACGGGTCTCAGCCCATTTTTCATATCTCTACGGCACTTCGTGCCTATAATTAAATCATCATATTTTTCCGGCACCTCGTGCCCTCATTTCATATCTCAACTGCACGGACAACTCACGTGTCAAATATCATTATCATTTAATTACAGCACCCCGTGCCCATATTTCATATCACAAGTGCACGGACAATTCACATGCTAATATCCTCAATGTATATAAGATTCACATGATCAATTTATTTTCAATAAAGTAAGGTTAAAATCTTTAAATCAAGTAAGCAATCAACAAAGGAATGAATTTATTTTAGAAATCATTTGGGTGGAGAAAATAATATTTCAATTAAAATGAAACATGAGATAAACTACCGATTTGGATATAAAATTTATTAAATTAAAACATACTAAAATCTTTCTTTTATTTAAGACAACTCAATCATCAAAAACAAGTACAACCCAAAAATACAAATCCTCGAAGTCTCGTACGAAAAAGTCGAGGTCAACACAATACATCAAGAAATATAAAACACTTAATATTAAGTGAAATAATACATCACGAAAAACACAAGAATTTATAAATTTTGAAAAAATAAAATAACCAAAGGCAAGTGCAGCCATAGAGAAATATCAACAAAAGGGCACTCCCGAGGTACCGCCTCGTAGTCCCAAATCATAAATAAATTCATAGTCTTTCATTTTCTTATATCACTGCGGGAGCCTTCACATTTAATTTTAAAGAAATCATTTTTCCCGAAATAGCATCCCGCATTTTAGCCACTCTTATCACACCGCATGACTTCTAGTAGTTTTCCTACTAGCCACGTGTTTCAAGCCACCCTTATCTCACCGCATGACTTCTAGTAGTTCCCCTACTAGCCACGCGTTTCAAGCCACCCTTATCTCACTGCATGCGTTTCAACACCCTGACCTCATATCACCGCATGACTTCTAGTAGTTCCCCCTATTAGCCACGCGTTTCAAGCCACCCTTATCTCACCGCATGCGTATCAATATCATAATATTTCACTAATCGCACCTCAAGTGCCCAAATATCACATCATAATACAACTTGCACCTCAAGTGCCCAAATATTACAACATTTCACAAATTGCACATCAAGTGCTCAAATTTTACAACATATTACGGATTGCACATCAATTGCTCAAATATTACAACATATCACAACTTGCACATCACGCGCTCAAATAGTACAACATATCACAACTTGCACATCACGTGCTCAAATATTATAACATATCACAACTTGCATATCAAGTTCTCAAATATTACAACTTGTCACATAAATCAACAACATATTATTTTTCCACAATAAGGAGCCACGACTCGATCATAATGTGCACAACATCTTAACAAAATATTCGGGAGTGAACAACTCAACCGAATAATATTTTATAATTTGGCACTTTGTCTCAATATGATTCACGGCCTTTATAATTAAATACCAAATTTTCAACAACGTAAACTGAAAAGTAATTCATCTTATTAACTAAATTACCCATTTAAACTATTTGTAGATAAAATCAATAATGAAAGTGTTTTTGCATAAAAATGACAACTCAAACAAACACAGAGTTCCCATAAAAGTCAAGTGGTAATCACACCAAATTATCATATGAAAACAACCTCGGCAAATAAAGAATGAGGCATGACAAATAAGTAATTTAATAAGTTACAACAATTTTCTAACTTAATACTTAAGGGCGTCTACGAATTTCAACCGATATAATTTGCACATATAAACCAAGCACGTACTCGTCACCTCTCGTACATGGTTTTCAATTATACAATTTCCAAATAAGACTCAATGCCTAAGGGGTAATTCCCCCACTCGAGGTTAGGCAAGATACTTACTTTTTTGAAGTTAGGTCGATATTCCAAAATCGCCTTCTTGCTTGAATTGACCTCCGGACACCTCAAATATAACCAAATTAATTCAATTCAGTGAATACTAATTATAGAAATTAATTACATATGAAAATACTAATTTTCCAACAAAATCCGAAAATTAACTCAAAAATCACCTGTGGGGCCCACATCTCGGAATCCGACAAAACTCACAAAATTCGACAACCTATTCAATTACAAGTCTACCCATACCAATTTTATTAAATTTCGATATCGGATTGACCTACAAATCTTCATTTTATATTTTTGGACAATTTTACAAAAATCTGATTTTTCTTCTATAAATTCACGGATTCATAATATAAATGAGTATGGAATCATGAAATATTAGCAATATAGGATAAAAAATATTTACTCCAATGTTTACCTATGAAAATCGCCCCAAAATCGCCCAAACCGAGCTCCCCAACTCTATTTTTGTCAAAAAATGGTAGAAAATCCCCGTTTATAGGGTCTCAGCTATTTCGGGCGCCACAAGTGGCGTGGGGCGCTGCCTGTGGCGCTATTTACAGTACCTTTAAACATCCCAGCGCCAGGGCTAGCGCCCCACGCTACCCTGGGCGCTGACGGCGACGAAAAATTGTTCCTGACGCGGAAATGGGCATAACTTTCTCATACGATATCCGAATTCGACGATTCGTTTTGCTATGGCTCGAAAATTTCAATACGGATCTAATGATTCAATCAAAACTGAATTTGAAGCTCATTTTCTTAATAGGATACCACGTATTTCTTGAAGAATCGATGTCGAAACATATCAAATCAAGTCCGATTGACCTCAAATATTATACACAAGTCATAATACATCATATGAAGCTATTCAAGACTTCAAATAGTATAAAGGAGAGTAATAACTCAAATCGACAAGTCGGATCGTTACGGTATGTATTTTAATGAGTAAAACTTTTATTGTTAAAATTATTTTAATTTATTGTCTATCTCAAACAAGAATGTTGATCATGATTCATGTAGAAAATACAAAACCTATCCTTTATATATATTATTATCATTATAATGTTTTTGCTTTCTCTACAAACCATATTATGTTCAGTGAAAATGACAATCAAAGTAAAATTAGTGCAATAATGTGTTCCTATTAACAAGTCACAAAATATATCCAAACAGCTTCTTTTAATAATCATATATTATTATTATTATTATTATGGTTATTGTTATTATTATTGTCATTATAATTCTTTTGCTTTCTCTACCAAACCATATTACGTTCGGTCAAAATGACAATCAAAGTAAAATTAGTAAAATAATGTGTTCCTATTAACAAGTCACAAAATATATCCAAGCAGCTTCTTTTAATAATTATGTGAAAAAGTGGAAGGACTTCTTTGAACCAAATAAGAGCTACTCCTTTCGTTTCAATTTAGATGAGTTAGTTTGACCCGACATGAAATTTAAGAAAAAGAAGACTTTTAAAACTTGTGATATTAAAAGTTTAAGGGATAAAAGCTTTGTGGGACAATGATATTTGTGTGGTTATAAAAATTTTCATTAAGGGTAAAATGGGTAAAATAAAGAGTTTAAAGTTGAATTATTTCCAAATTTAAAAATGTATCATTTATTTTGGAACAAACGAAAAAAGAAAGTAACTCATCTAGTTTGAAACGGACGGGGTAATATATTAATAATGATTGATTAAATCGTGCTAACCCTAGCAATACTTTAGCGCATAAAGAAGTTAGAAATAGCTTTTACTGACAACACCATCGTAAAGGAATCAACCAATGACATTGCCACCCAAAAATATTTCAATTAATTTTTTATCCTTGAAAAGGGTAGAAAAATTTGGTGATGACGCTATCTTTGGTAGTATTTATAGGAATTTTTGAATTATTTTTGTACACAATTAGTTACTAATACTTATCACTAATGTTTTAATCTCATACTTTTTAGAAGTAGTTTACATGTTAGTAACACGAAAATCACTTATCGGAGAAGGATGGACTTGAAGGAGAGAGTAAAAATGAAAAGTAAATTCAAATTATACACATGAAACATATTTTGATGTAGTATATATATAAAATTATCACTTAGTTGAGTTGCTTCATTAGATTGTATCTCATAAAATTAAAATAAGTAAAAATATCATATGTATCTAATTAAATTTTATTTTTTGTCTTCACAGGTTCAAGCAATATCTAATCATCTTGACATCGATAAAAAAAATTCACCATACAATGATCTACACTGATTTTTCCATAGAATTTTGTACGTTTTTCTTTTATGTTTAATAAATTTTCTGTTGGCCAACTTTTGAAGATTTCCGAGGAGAATGAAAATTCAGGTTGGTACTGCTTCGAAAGAAAATGTGAATATGACTAAGAAAGGCACAACTGAAGTATGTTGATTTGAAATTGGCACAATTTGGCAGGATATTTGCTATGCTATGCGATTCTTTAAAGAGATTATAACAGTTTGGTGACAACAAAAACAGACTTTATTTTCTCTCAATTTTAATTTATTTATTATTTCTTATTTCTTATTCTTAGTGATTTATGAAATTTAATTTTTAGGATATGTGTTCTTATGTGACGATCTGAAAATATATTCGAATTTATTTACTTGTCATGAGTGGGAATAGCATATATTTGAAGGTAATATTTTTTTTATTCCTTTTGCCAAATGAAGATTGATTAATTTCTATACAGTTTGGTAGCATTGATGGAATATGTGGAAGATTATTTTCAAGGTAGTAAGACATAAATTAGGCTTTAAAATCATGAAATTGTAGCGACCTTGAAAATTTGATAAGGTTGTACGACATTAAAAAGCATCCACAAATATTATTATATTATTTACCCGTCAAAAATGACACCCTTTTCTCCTTAGTATTTTCTTATATTTATAAGTGCTATTGGATATTTAGATTATTATACTTGTACGGTGAAACATTGACTAAGGAAATTAGAAATCTGATTTCTGCCAAAAAGTAGTTCAACTCAGAATAGGACGCAAAGCCTTATGGACCTCTATATGATGGCTTCAAAGTTAGCTTACCAAAATGAAAATATTCCACATCTCAACATATGAATTACTGTACTACAATATTGGATAGTCAAAGAGATGGCAAATATTTCAAAGTGAACAAGAAGAATGAGACAAAATCGGGTTCTGTTTCTTCTCTTCTTACTTATTTTCAATCGTTCTCCATCATTTGCAATTTTGAAGAAATGAAATACATGTTAGGATAATAGATATTTATGACTGAGACAACAGAAGAAATATGATGTCTTCGATCGCATACTCATTCTAAAGTTATAAAGATAAGTTGTGTGATCATGGTGTTATGTGGTGTTGTCAGTACTTTGAAATACCTATAACGATTCCAATGGCTAGAATTTTGTCGTTAGGCTTGAAAATTAAATGAAGTTTGTTTTATAAACAGAGATCAAATATGGTGGCAATCTCTGTCTCATGAAATGTTTCCGCAAAATGGAGAATATAGTCCAAATACTTTGCTCAATAGTTTATTTCACGCTGTCGCGAAGCCAAAAAATTCAATAAGGGTGTTCAAACTTTTGCCAGTGTGCTATGTAAGAGTGTTCAAAGTTTATTTTTAATCAATAACAAGTAATATTTTACCTTATACGGAGTATAATTTTCCGGCGAGCACGTAGCTTCGCCCATGATTTCACGACGTGGAAAATATAATAGACTATTGAATAAAAATAAGAAGAAAAGAACCGTTACAACTTCTCATAACTTGTCAAAGGGATGGTTTATGTTGAAAATCCAATGTGTAATGATCATGAGATTCATCTACATATAGAAATGACATCTTTGGTATGCTTATCTTCCAGCCTGTCACGATCCAAATCCGTAATAGGCCGAGATTGCACCTAATGTCGCCGTTAGGCAAGCCCACAAATAAAACTATTAATTATTTACCCCTTTTTAATATATTTTAATACGGAAATTTCTTCTTTTTAGAGAATAGTTTAACATACTAGCTTTCATGCCACTGCGACAAGTCTTTTTAAACAAAATGCCAACAAAATAAGTACATACTCTGCGATGATAGAAAAGACGAGTACGGTAGTACATAAATGCTACAAATCCCCAAAATCCGGCGTCACATGTACATGAACAATCTAGAGAATATATAAAACTACTGTATGAAAGTGAAAGACAGGAATAGTAAATAAGATAGAAGGAGACTCTGGTGCTGCGAATCTTAGCAAGGCAAGCAACTCACCACTAAGTCTCCATAGATGATCGACTAAGCGCCCGTGTGACTACTGGTGGAAGCTGTCTCAGCACCTGCACATCAGTGCTGAAGTGTAGAGTGAGTTCGAAAAACAACACGTACCCAGTAAGTATCTAGTCTAACCTCGAATAAGTAGTAACGAGGGGTTGACTAAGTCAATATTCGCAAATTTACATCCCTAGTCTCGGCCCTAATTAAGGCAATTAATACGAATAATAAATATAATAGTACGATCAAAAGCATGATGTGAATTTAAGTCTACCCAGACATATCATGGAATATATCTACACACCGACTTTCGTCACCTCATGCGTACGTAGCTCCCCACACAAGTAACACACAACAATAATACGCCTAAGGGGATGAGTTCCCTTTTACAAGATTAGGGAAGAGACTTACCTCGGTCCCAAGTCTTCAATCCGGATCTCCAACCTCACTAGAACCCTTCAAACGACACTGAAAACTCCTAAACTAATCAAAAGTCATATAAACTAGTAAATATATGCTCAAGGTCCATATTTTAGGTTTTATAGTAGTTACCCAACTCAAGTTGGAAGATTAATGAAATTCATCCCCGGTCCCATGTGCCCAAATTCTGGAAATATTTTAATATAATTGTTACTCATAAACTCCCGAACTCAAATATATAATTTGTTCCCATTTCCATCACCAAATTCGTGGTCAAATAACAAATTTACCAAAACCCTAGGTTCCTCACAAATCCCACAAGTTTGCATAATTTTTCCATGTTTAATCTAGCTAATATCTGCATAAGTAACTTGAAAATGGGTGGGAGTTACTTACCTTAGGATATTGATGAGAATCCCCCTCAAATATACTCTCAGAATAGCCCAAGATCAAATGCAATTTGAGGAAAAATGGCCTAAGTCTCGTATTAAAAGGCCTCACTGCCCAGCGATTTCCGCTTCTACGGACCTTTGGTCATACCTGCGACGTCGCATGTGCGGAAAATCCATCTTAGGTGTGGTCCTCACCAAGCTTGGCCAAGTCCGCTTCTGCGGAGAAGCATGTGCACCTGCGCATCCGTTTATGTGGAGATGGTCTGCATCTGCGCACTCGCACCTATGGAGAAAAGCCCGCTCCTGCGACCCCAAGCCTTCTTGGCCTATCCCGCACCTACGACCACTTGCCTCGCACCTGCGGTAAACCCTTCGCTTCTGCGACCACTGGCCAGCCTACTCTAGGCTGCTTCTGCGATCGATGGTATTACACCCTATATTTTCGTACGTAAAAGTGCGTCGTGAGCAAATTAATGTAGGACAAAAAATGAGATCATCTTTGAAAATATATAAAGTAAGTTAATCATGTTACCTCAGAGGTTACAAAAATTGAAGATCATGAACAACAAGTACAAAGAGGGTTGGAAGGTTCAGAAGTTAAAGGAATTAAAGAAAATAATGTTTCGTCGAAAGTCGACAAGTTAGGAATGTTATAACATGTACTTTTGGGGTGAGACCAGGGTGTTTAACATGATAAGGAGGTTATGTTATGAGTTATGTTATTCGTATGATAGTCGTGCGTTATGTTATGAGTTATGTTATTCGTATGATAGTATTATTATCGTTGTTGTAGATTACGGTGCGAAGAGGCGAGTTCTACTTAGTAATTGGAAAGATTGTGATAAGGCATGTTAAGGCTAAGACCTTCCTTCATTTTGGCATGATCTCGTAACTACATGTGTTTGATAACGAGGCATAAAGAGAAGTTCATACTCCCGCATTTATATACATTATCCTAGTCTCATAAGTTACAGTATTCTCCCTTATCGGGACTTTATATTCAATTGAGTATTGTCTTCTTCCAGTCAAGAGAGCAGAGGGTCTATATATATATATATAGTATTACAGTATTTTAACCACCATCGAGCTATAATCGGTGGGCATACCCTATTGGGCAACCTCTGATCAGATGGTAAGTTATATACCGAGCCTACTGTGGCCGAGCGCCTATGAGAGAGCCCAGGATGACCGAGATAAAGAGCCTATTATGGCCGAGCGCCTATGAGCGAGCCTACTACGGCCGAGCAGTTACACGTACCGAGTCTTATAGGGCCGAACATTTATTTTACTTACTATGTTAAAGGAGTTGAGTCAGTATCAACAGGTAAGTATATCTCCAGATCATCTTTGACTCCCACTTACTTTCAGCTATTTTATTATCAGTTCAGTTTCAACTTTCAGTTATTTTATTGCCTTACATACTCGGTACATTATTTCGTACTGGCATCCCTTTTCTAGGGATGCTGCATTTCATGCATGGAGGTTCATATAGACATACGGTAGACCTCCTCAATAGGTGTTTTCCGAGTTCAGCCTGATCGGTAAGCTCCACGTCCTTCATAGTCGCCGGGTTTAGGGTTTCATGTACATCTTTTGTATGTATGTATATATGTTATGGATAGGTCGGGACCCTGTTCCGATCACAATACATCCATCAGTAGAGGCTTGTAGACATATCCAGTCAGTTAGTGCAGTATGTTGGGCTTGTCGGCCCGGTATGTATATTTTGTTGGTTTGTCAGCTGTAGTAGTTATGACAGCTTTTTCGGCCCAACTTTATATTGATGTTTAGTAAGCGCTAGTTTCCGTTCAGTTTTATATTTTGCTTCGCAAATTGTCTTGCAATGTGGCCCCATGGCCAAACTATGACATTATATGTTCAGAGTCCCTTAGTCATAAGTTGGTACGCTAGGTTAGGTGAGGCACCGGGTAACGGTCTCACCCCCAGGTTCGGGGCATGACAAACTTGGTATTAGAGCATTTCTGTCCTAGGGAGTCTACAAGTTGTGTCTAGTAGGGTCTTGTTTATAGATGTGTTATACACACCATTATATAAGCAGGGAACTATAGGGCATTTAGGAGGTTGTTCCCCTTCTTTCAAATCTAAATCATGTTGTAGAACTGAGTTATATGAAATTTGAGTTAAACTTATGTGTTGGTGTTTGTATACACAGATGACGGTGACTAGGAAGACTACAACTTGCTAGAAGGGAGATACAATAGCAGGTAAGGGGACTAGCAGGGTTCCCCCAGTAGATGGGGCCCATTATGAGGCCCAGGGCGAGACCCCTACTGAGTCATTACCGGCTCCTCCACCACCTGAGTAGATTCCTAGGGATACCTCACATCCAGTTCCCCCTCCACTTTCATCAGATCAGTACTTGAGGAGTGCGGTGCATTTGTTTACACAGTTGGTAGCTACCCAGCAACAAGCTAGGGCATCAGCTAGTGTAGGATCTTTTGAGGGGTCTGGGAGTTCAATGGTCTGAGAGTTATTGCTTTGAGTCCCCCAGAGTTCACGGGTACAAATCAGAGGGAGGACATGCAGTATTTCATAGATCAACTTCACAGGATCTTTCGGGTTCTGCATCCCACAGAGAAAGAGGCAGTTGAGCTAGCAGCTTTTCGACTCCGAGATATTGCCATCCTTTGGTATGCGGGATGGGAGAGGTCCAGGGAACGTGATGCACCTCCATCTATTTGGGAGAATTTTTCAGATGCCTTCCTTGACCAGTATTTACCGTGGGAGATCCGACATGCTTGGTTTGATCAGTTTCTAGCCCTCAAGAAGGGCAATATGGGTGTTCGAGAGTATAGTCTCTATTTTGACTCATTGGCCAGATATGCACCATCTATAGTTGTTACTATGCGGGACAGGATTCACAGATTTATATCAGGGTTAGCCCCAGTGTTGACCGAGGCATGGGCCACGGCTGCATTGCAGGATAGTATGGATATCTCCCGGATACAAGCATTCGCTCAGAATATAGAAAAGGGTAGGTGTTGACAGCACGGAACAGAGAGGACTGAGCAAGGGCAGCGTAAGAGGATGATATTTCCCAGGTCTTAGGGTAGTTATAGACCCCAGTACTTTGGACGGCCACCTAGGCCTCCGCCACCTCAATTATAGGGTTACAAGTATGACAGATATACTTAGTCAAGACCAGGTGAGAGCTCATGGGCGTCGGGTTTGCAGCGATATTGAGGTTCAAGGCAGACATGGTCATTTCCACCGCGGTGTTACATCTATGGTAGAGGACACTTGAGCCAATACAGAGTAGGTTCTGATAATTGTTATACATTTGGGCATCAGGGGCATATGATGCGAGATTGCCCATATAGCGATTCTGGGGGTATGGCACAACCAGCGAGTTCAGCAATAGGATCATCTATGTTTGTGCATCCTTCAGGGAGCGAGTCTCAGTCTTCGGCTGGTAGAGGTTGAGACAGAGGTAGAGGTTCCAATTCAGGTGGTAATCAGAACCGTATCTATGCTTTAGCGGGTCGACAGGACCAGGAGTCTTCACCAGACGTTGTGACATATGTATTGACCATTTGCTCTCACGATGCTTATGCCTTGATAAACCCAAGATCTACTTTATCGTATACTACCCATTTGTCGCGGGGAAGTTTGGTATAGTGCCTGAAATACCAAGTGATCCTTTTGCGGTATCTACAGCGGTCGGAGAACCGATTATTGCTAGACCGATTTATCGAGGTTGTACAGTGATAGTTTGTAGTCGTCAGAACTTAGCTAACCTAGTTGAGCTAGAGATGATGGATTTTGATACTATCATGGGCATGGGCTGGTTGGCATCTTGCTATGCCACAGTTGATTGTCGAGCAAAGGTAGACAGATTTCATTTTCTGGGTGAGCCAATCCTTGAATGGGTAGGTAATACCGCGACACCTAGAGGTAGGTTTATTTCCTATCTGAAGGCGAGGAAAACTATCGCAAAAGGGTGCATTTATCATATTGTGCGAGTTAGAGATGCAGATGCTGAGATACCTACACTTCAGTCTATTCCCGTAGTCAAAGAGTATGCAGATGTGTTTCCAGATGAGCTTCCAGGTCTTCCTCCAGAGCGAGAGATTGATTTTAGCATTGATTTGCTTCCAGGAACTCAACCAATATCCGTCCCTCCGTATAGAATGGCACCTGCCGAATTGAAGGAGTTGAAGGAGCAGTTAAAAGATTTGCTGGAGAAAGGTTACAT
>AWOL01S0006638.1:19611-34410 GCA_000715115.1 Nicotiana otophora | reverse complement strand
AGGTTCTGATGCTTGTTATACATGTGGGCGTCCGGGGCATATGATGCGAGATTGCCCAAATAGAGATTCTGGGGGAATGGCACAACCAGCGAGTTCAGCAACAGGATCATCTATGTCCGTGCATCCTTCAAGGCGCGAGTCTCAATCTTCGGCTGGTAGAGGTCGAGGAAGAGGTAGAGGTTCCAGTTCAGGTGGTAATCAGAACCGTATCTATGCTTTAGCGGGTCGACAGGACCAGGAGTCTTCACCAGACGTTGTGACATATGTATTGACCATTTGCTCTCACGATGCTTATGCCTTGATAAACCCAAGATCTACTTTATCGTATACTACCCATTTGTCGCGGGGAAGTTTGGTATAGTGCCTGAAATACCAAGTGATCCTTTTGCGGTATCTACAGCGGTCGGAGAACCGATTATTGCTAGACCGATTTATCGAGGTTGTACAGTGATAGTTTGTAGTCGTCAGAACTTAGCTAACCTAGTTGAGCTAGAGATGATGGATTTTGATACTATCATGGGCATGGGCTGGTTGGCATCTTGCTATGCCACAGGTGATTGTCGAGCAAAGGTAGACAGATTTCATTTTCTGGGTGAGCCAATCCTTGAATGGGTAGGTAATACCGCGACACCTAGAGGTAGGTTTATTTCCTATCTGAAGGCGAGGAAAATGATCGCAAAAGGGTGCATTTATCATATTGTACGAGTTAGAGATGCAGATGCTGAGATACCTACACTTCAGTCTATTCCCGTAGTCAAAGAGTATGCAGATGTGTTTCCATATGAGATTCCAGGTATTCCTCCAGAGCGAGAGATTGATTTTAGCATCAATTTGCTTCCAGGAACTCAACTAATATACATCCCTCCGTATAGAATGGCACCTGCCAAATTGAAGGAGTTGAAGGAGAAGTTAAAAGATTTGATGGAGAAAGGTTTCATCAGGCCCAGTACCTCACCTTGGGGTACACCGGTACTGTTTGTGCGGAAGAAAGATGGCTCGCTAAGGATGTGTATCGATTATAGGCAGCTGAACAAGGTAACTATTAAGAATAAGTATCTACTTCCAAGGATCGATGACTTGTTTGATCAGTTGCAGGGGGCTAGATGCTTTTCAAAGATAGATTTGAGGTCGGGATACCACCAGGTCAGAGTTCGGGAGAAAGATATTCCGAAGACAGCCTTCAGGACCCGATATGGCCACTTCAAGTTCCTTGTCATGTCCTTCGGGTAGACGAATGCACCCGCCGTATTTATGGACTTGATGAATAGCCTATTCCATCCATTTTTAGATTTGTTTGTGATAGTATTCATTGATGATATTATGGTTTATTCAAGTTTAGAGGATGAGCATGCGGACCACCTGTGAGCGGTACTCCAAACCCTCCGTGATCGTAAGTTGTATGCTAAGTTTTCTAAATGTGAGTTCTGGTTTAAGTTTGTAGCATTCTTGGGGAATTTTGTATCCGATAAAAGTATAAAGTTAGACACTTAGAAGATTGAGGTTGTGAAATCTTGGCCTAAACATACCACTCCGACAAAGGTTCGTAGCTTTCTAGGCTTAGCAGGATACTACCGGAGGTTCGTAGAGGGTTTTTCTTCCCTTTCGGAACCATTAACGAAGTTGACGTAGAAAGCAACTAAGTTTAAGTGGACAGAGGTTTGCGAGCAGAGTTTCCAAGAGCTTAAGAATAGGTTGACCTCAGCGCCAGTTCTAACACTTCTAGAGGGTTATGCCGTGTATTGTGATATCTCAAGTGTCGGGTTAGGATGTGTCCTGATACAATATGGGAAGGTAATTGTGTATGCTTCAAGGTAGTTAAGGAAGCACGAGAAGAATTATCCAACCCACGACCTCGAGTTAGCTACGGTTGTCCATGCACTTAAGATATGGCGATATTATTTATATGGTGTTCATGTTGATGTATTTACAGATCTTAAAAGCCTGCAATATATCTTCAAGCAAAAAGAGTTGAATTTGGTACAGAGGCGATGGCTTGATTTATTGAAATATTATGATGTTAACATTCTTTACTATCCAAGGAAAGCTAATATTGTAGCAGATGCCTTAAGTCGCTGATCTATGGGTAGCTTAGTACATGTAGAGGCTGCAAAAAGACAATTAACTAGAGAGAATCATCAATTGGCTTGTTTGGGGGTTCGGTTAGTAGATTCTGACAATGGTGGAGTTGTACTCCAAAACACTGCAAAATCATCTCTCATAGCTGAAGTCAAGGAAAGGCAGTACGAGGACCCAGAGTTGGTCGAGTTGAGAGAGCGAGTTCCATAGCAGAAGAAGCCATTGTTAGAGCTCAAGGGATATGGGGTTCTCAGATATAGGGGTCGTCTGTGTGTTCTAGATTAGCAGGGCTACGAGACAGGATAATTTCAGAGGCACATTATTCGTGGTACTCCATTTATCCTGGGTCGACGAAGAGTATCATGACATTAAGGATGTGTTCTAGTGGAACGATATGAAGAAGAACATTGATGCATTTGTCGCCCAGTGTCCTAGTTGCCAACAGGTGAAGGTAGAGCATCAGAAGCCCAGAGGTCTAATGCAGACTATAGATATCCCGACGTGGAAATGGGAGGCGATAAACATGTACTTTGTCACGGGTTTACCTCGTTCTCAGCGTAAATTCAATTCTATATGGGTGATAGTCAATAGGCTCACGAAATCATCTCATTTCCTACCTATCAGATCTACATATACAGTAGAAGATTATGCAAAGTTATATATTAAGGAGATAGTGCGGCTACACGGAGTACTAGTATCTATTATATCTGACCGTGGGGCCTAGTTTACAGCACATTTTTGGAGGTCATTTCAGAGAGGTCTAGGGACTCAGGTGAATCTCAGCACAACTTTTCATCCATAGACTGATGGACAAGCTGAGCGCACAATTCAGATGCACAAGGATATGTTACGAGCATATGTGTTGGGTTTTAAAAGAAGTTGGGATGAACATCTACCTCTTATCGAGTTTGCATATAATAATAGTTACCACTCTAGTATCCAGATAGCTCCGTACGAGGCTTTGTATGGGCGTAAGTGCAGATCTCCTATAGGGTGGTTTGATGTTGGAGAATCTGGGTTACATAGGCTAGACCTGGTTCATCAGGCCGTAGAGAAAGTAAAGCTTATCCTGGAACAATTGTTGACAGCTCAGAGTCGTCAGAAGTCATATTCTGACGTGCGGCGATGAGACTTAGAGTTCGGGGTTAATGATTGAGTATTCTTAAAGGTATTACCTATGAAGGGAGTGATGAGGTTTGGCAAGAAGGCAAGCTTAGCCCACGGTATATTGGGCCTTATAGGATCATTCGGAGAGTGGGCCAAGTAGCTTATGAGTTAGAATTGCCCTCAGAATTGGAGCCAGTCCATCCGATTTTTTTATGTATATATGCTATGGAAGTGCATTGGCGATCCTACTAGAGTGGTGCCCACAGATTATGTACAGATTACAAAGGACTTGTCATACAAGGAAATTTCAGTTGTCATCCTACCGACAAATCCGCAAGCTACAAAATAAGGAGGTAGCCTCCGTGAAGGTTTTACGGAGAAATAAGAATGTGGAAGAGATGATATAGGAAGCGGAGGAAGAAATAAAGTCTAAATACCCCCACTTATTTCAAACTGAAGATATGGCTCGAGATGGGATGCTACAACACAACTCTATTCAGGCTAGTAGGTCATCAGGTAAGCTCTTATTTCTTGGCTTTCAGTATTTATGATTTACGGTTGTGTGAGGCAAAGTGTTGATATTATAGACATTGGCCATGTGTGTCATGCATAGTATGTTTTCTGGCTGCGTGCATATTGGTTTTAGTCTAGTGTACGGAGAAGACTCTGGCAAAAAATTTCAAAAGTCTCTAAGAGTAAACATTCGAGGACGAATGTTCCCAAGGGGGGAATGATGTTACACCCTATATTTTCGTATGTAAAAGTGTATCGTGAGCAAACTAATATAGGACCAAAAATGAGATCATCTTTGAAAATATATAAAGTAAGTTAATCATATTACCCCGGAGGTTACAAATATTGAAGATCATGAACAACAAGTACAAAGAGGGTTGGAAGGTTCATAAGCTAAAGGAATTAAAGAAAATAATGTTTCGTCAAAAGTCGACAAGTTGGGAGTGTTATAACATGTACTTTTGGGATGAGACCAGAGTGTTTAACATGATAAGGATGTTATGTTATGTTAGTCGTATGATAGTCGTGTGTTATGTTTTGAAGTCAAGCGAGTGGTGGAAAAAAAGTCGATGAAAGTCATCAGAAGTTACGTTCATAAGTTTTACTGAAACTTTGGGTCAAATGTAACTGTGATTTCTCTCAATATACTTAGAGTTATGGGATTTTCCACCCATAAAATTGAATATCTATGAGTCTATTTTCTAACTCATTAAATCGTTTGTCAATACTATATCGGAGTAGAGATATATGAGCAATTTTGCGAGACTGAGAGGCATTTTTAAAGGCCTATCTCCTTCATATATTAGACTGATAATAAGGCACAATAACTAGACATAAGATCTGCAAAAATACTCCCAACAATTGCCCATAAACCCTAATTGATTTTCTCTTCCTTTCAAGTTCTAATTGGAGGTAAAAACCTAGAGTTTGAAGAACCAAGATAGGAGCTAAGTTATCCATTAAATAAGGTAAGTTTACTGCTCTTTTTCATCCATTTTTTTCTGCTGTAAATGCATAGTAAGTCGTTCTATATTTGTAAGAACTCACGGGACGGTGATCGGAAGCCGTGAGTTCGAGTTATTCACTTGTAGCGAACTGTTTTGTGTTGTTGTAGGGCTGCATGTTTTACTACTGTTTTGTGGAGTTTTCGAGGAGGAAGGGTGTGGATAAACACCACATAAATTCAGGGTGGTGGGATGGTCGTTCGTCATAACATTTTCAGGCTATTTGACACTACTACGGTGGTCGTTTAGTGTATGAAGAGATTGGGGTGTGTTGGGCTGTTTTGTTGTATTTTGTGGTGTATATAAGGTTGAAAAATAATATATATAGGTTGTTATTGTTGCGTTCTTGTGTTGTTGGTGTTATCTTTAATTTGGAGGAAGTAAGGATTATAGGGGAGATGCTGCCCGTTTTAATACAAAATAAGCTTGTCGTTCGTTGTGCGATAGTTGTACCTTTCGTAACTTAATGATAGTATTATTATCGTTGTCGTAGATTAAGGTACGAAGAGGCAAGTTCAACTTGGTGATTGGAAAGATTGTGAGAAGGTATGTTAAGTCTAAGTCCTTCCTTCATTTTAGCATGATCTCGTAACTACATGTGTATGATAACGAGGCACAAAGAGAAGTTCATACTCCCAAATTTATATACATTATGCTAGTCTAATAAGTTACAGTATTCTCCCTTACTGGGACTTTATATTCAATTGAGTATTGTCTTCTTCCATTCAAGAGAGCAGGGGGTCTATATTTATACAGTATTACAGTATTTTCACCACCATCGAGCTATAATCAGTGGGCAGACCCCTATTGAGAAACCTCTGATCAAATGGTAAGTTATATACCGAGCCTATTGTGGCCGAGCGCCTATGAGAGAGCCCGGGATGGCCGAGATACAGAGCCTAGTATGGACGAGCACCTATGACCAATCCTACTACGGTCGAGCAGTTACACGTACCGAGCCTTATAGGGCCAAACATTTATTTTACTTACTATATTGAAGGACTTGAGTCAGTATCAACAAATAAGTATATCTCCAGATCATCTTTGACTCCTAGTTACTTTCAGCTATTATATTATCAGTTCAGTTTAAGCTTTTAGTTATGTTATTTCCTTACATACTCGGTACATTATTTAGTACTGATGTCCCTTTTCTGGGGACACTACATTTCATGCGTGCAAGTTCAGATAGACAGACGGGTAAACCTACTCAGTAGGTGTTTCCCGAGTTCAGCCTGATCGATAAGCTCCACGTCCTTCAGAGTTTTCGGTTCTAGGGTTTCTTGTACATCTTATGTATATATGTATATATGTTATGGGTAGGTCGGGGCCCTCAGTAGAGGCTTTAGACATATCCTGTCAGTTAGTGCAATATGTTGGGCTTGTAGGCCTGGTATGTATATTTTGTTGGTTTGTCAGCTGTAGTAGTTATGACGGCCTTGTCGGCCCAACTTTATATTGATGTTTAGTCAGCGCTAGTTCCGGTTCAGTTTTATATTTTGCTTCGCAAATTGTCTTGCAATGTGGCCCCATGGCCAAATTGTGACATTATATGTTCAGAATCCGTTAGTCACAAGTTGGTACACTAGGTTAGGTGAGGCACCGAGTGCTGGTCTCGCCCCCCAGGTTCGGGGCGTGACAGATGGGCCGCTTCTGCGAGCTCGCACCTGCGGATAAATCCACGCAGGTTTGAACGCACCAGACCTGAAGCCACCAGTAGTTCCCCTATGTCCAAATCCGAGTCTGATTCCAATCCGTTTTGCATCCAGTGCCCCGGGACCCATCCAAATACACTCACACATTCACCAACATAATATGGACCCGCTCGCATAATCAAAATACCAAAATAACATCTTGAATTACGAATTGGATGCCAAACGCATGAATTCGACATGCAACTAAAAAACTTCTAAAAATACTTCCGCGCGTCCGATTCCTATCAAATTAACTCGGAATGATGCCAAACTTTGCGTTTAAGTCATAAATCACCATACAGAACTATTCCCAGAATCGGAATCCCAAACGGACCTCAATAACACCAAAGTCTACTCCAAACAAAACTTAAAGAACTTGGAAAACCTTCAATGCACCAACTTCCAATATTATGCGTTGAACGCTCATGTGTTATCTGAAACCCGATCCGAACACACATCCAAGTCCAAAATCATCATACGAACCTATTGAGATCATCAAATTCCGTCTCCAAGGTCGTTTACTCAAAATGTTGACTCAAGTCAAACTTAACCATTATATGCAACTATTAAGGAACTAAGTGTTCTGATTTCAACCCGAACTCTTCCAAACCTAAACCAACTATCCCCGCATGTAATAAAATAGTAAAATACATACGGGGAGTCTTAATTAGGTGAACAGAGATCTAGAAAGTAAAACAATCGATAGGGTCATTTCACGGCCAAATAAAAACAATAAAAAAGCTATCGTAACTATGTTAAAAAGATCATGCTTATTTCAAATTAAGGGATGATAAATATTTTATTTGGAAGAGTCATATATATACTTGAAACTTGATTTATTGTTTTGGGATCATGAGATTAAATCATGTTTATATTTATATATTATTCCAAAATTGATGATCTTTTGTGAATTTGGTGTCTCTTGAGAGAGAAGCGCAATCTATTACTCATTTTGTCCCAATTTATATGATGCACATTTTATATATAGAAATAATATTATTTTAAATTTTTATTTTACCCTTAATTGAATAAT
Organism: Nicotiana otophora; assembly: GCA_000715115.1. Taxonomy (NCBI): domain Eukaryota; kingdom Viridiplantae; phylum Streptophyta; class Magnoliopsida; order Solanales; family Solanaceae; genus Nicotiana; species Nicotiana otophora. Next base: position 26,986 of record AWOL01S0006638.1, on the reverse strand, counting down.
TTATAGCCGCAAAAATATTTATGGCTTGTTAAATCACAAGTTTCAATAAAAATTCTTTCTTTTTAAACTCTATGCTCAATTAAAATGCATCGAGTGTATTATGAAGGAAAGAGTAATATTTAGCATTATGCTTGAATTTAATTATGTATAGGATTCATATTATAGGTTAAAGATGAGCAATGGTATCCGTCTTGCCAATGCTATAAGAAAGTAAATATTAATAATTCATTGTTCTTGTCAAGATTGATAAGAAAAGTGAAAATATGAAGGAATTAATTATTGAAGAGATATATAAACTTGAAGATATTGATGCAACTTAGTTGAGAAACTAGATAAATCAGCAATAGTATTAGTGAAGAGGACGAAAAATCACCATACGACGATCCACACTTATCATTACATAAACTTATACTTTATTATTTCATGCACATTATAAAGTTTTAATTATAATAATATGACATTATTTTATAAAATTATATACTACATGACTTGGCATAGACACGTGGAGAAAAATAGAAAAGAATAATAAATAAAAAAGAACATAATAGATTAAACAAAATAATAAGCAGAGGAGATTCTTCTTGATTTTCAATCTTCAAACAATCTCCAATAGCAGGAAAGATCAAGTTACAAAGCTATTCAAAAACGATTCTAATACAAGATGATTTCCCCTCTCTCAAAGTGTTAGGACGACATTTATAGTAGTAGAGGGAGTGTTGCCGCTCCGAGTTTTGGGTCAGCGCGCCAGGGAGTTAGGTAGTGGAGAGCGAGATCCTCAATAGTCGCAAATGTTTCAGCGTAACATCCGATGTGCACGATATACAGGCGCAGTTGACTGGGTCTCACAGTATACACGTCCACCTTTTGAATGCTTGACCTTTCGATGACCACTATCTCTGGAGCAAGAGGGCTTGCCGAACCCAATAGTCGGTACTGTCATCCATCTTGATTTCTAAGCCTCTCTCGCCAGGTGAGACTTTCCGTGCACGCCACGTGGAGAGGGTAAATTTTATCAATATACTCGTGGTGCCTAAAAAATTACAAAGTAAAACTTGACTTGCCACAAATCCTTTAGGATCACCAGAATTTTAGTACAAATTATGTTGTAACTTTATAATAAATTATTCATAAATCTTGACAGATCACTAGGATGTTTTTGATGGATGTGTAAGTCCTACCAGATCACTAGGAGTCATAGCAGATCATACGTCCTGCAATGAAAGAACTTCTCTCTGCAATTTCGTTATTCATTTACAAATACCAAACAAGCATACTTCCCTCTCCAAATCATGCTTGTAAATAAAGAAACAAAACTCTCTTTATCAAAAAACAAAGCTAGAGTAATCGATATGATACGAGGGTCAAAACATTCATTTTTTGTGTGAATTATTATATTAATTCCTTAAAATTTCTTAATAGGATCACATGTTTATAGTTTATGTTGAAATAACTATATTTTGTTATATAAATAGGAAAGAGAGTAAATTTTACTTATTCTACTGCTATTAAAAATATTCTCCTCATGGGAGTTGGTCATGTTGGGAAAAAATAATAATCTCGCCTAGAAATAATATCCACGGCAAATAATAATAACACAAGAGAGTAACAACGATAGCAACTCTTTTAACGAGGTAAATTTAAAATACCTCACTACAATATTACTGACACTCACTATTTATCTCACAGAGTACAATCTGTGGATTACTCTCTCTAACTTCTATTGCTTCTCTTTGTTTTGGTGTACTTAACGAACGAAGCTCCTATTTACAGGAGAACCTGCCAAACATTGAACCAATCATATTGCATGGTTCTGCAACTTGCAATTTACAGCTCGCAAATTGCAAGTCTTGTTATAATTTAAAACTTGTTGCACCGTCCAAAACCAACTACACAAATTGGTTTTGCAATTATATTTCAGCCGCCCATTACAACTTGGTATCATTTTCTTTTATTTCTTTTTATTTAAGTGAGTTCCACAAATTTGATTCCTTTTGCTTTTGCTTTTGCTTTTCTAAATCATTTTCTCTTTCTTTTCTTTATTCCTTTTTTATTTACAAAAGTCCCACAAATTTCCTCTTAATTTTTATTTTTCTTCTTCATTCCAAGATTTGATCTCAATCTCTAGAAATCTTCAAATCTGAGAGGTTTTGTGAAAATATCTGCAACTTAATCATGAGACTTTACATATTTGAGCTCGACTTCCTTCTTGAAAATGCATTCTCTGATGAACCGATATCTTGTATCTATATGCTTGCTTAGATCATGATACACCAGATTCTTGCAAGTGCCTGTGCGGATTTGTTGTCAATACAAATCTTTGTAGCTTCAATTTATGGAAAATTGAGTTCCTTTAATAATCTTCTCAACCAAATAGCATGACAGGTACATGACGCTGCTGCTACATATTCGGCTTCACAGGTCGAGAGAGTAACAATGAAATATTCTTTGAACTCCAGGAAATAACACAATTACCCAAGAAAACTACAAAAATAATTGTGTTTTTTCTATCATCAATATCTCCCGCATAATCACTATCTCAATATCCCATGAGGTTAAAATCATTAGAAGAAGAATAAAATAACCCATAGTCGATCGTACCTTTTAGGTAACGAAGAAGTCTTCTAGTGACTTTCAAATGAGTGGAGGTAGGAGCTTTCATGAAGCGACTTACTACTCCAACTGCAAAGAGTATATCTGGCCTGGTACAAGTCAAGTACCTCAAACTTCCTACAAGATTTTTGAAGAATATGGGATCCACTTTTTCTCCTTCATCAAACATGAACAATTTTGTCCCACTCTCCATCGGTATGTTCATAGGGTTGCAATCGAGCATGTTGAACTTCTTCAATATCTCTTTTGTATAGCTTTATTGAGAGATAAAAATTCCATCCTCCATCTGCTTCACTTCTAGGCCCAAGTAGTATGACATGAGCCCTACATCTCTCATCTCGAACTCATGGGACATATCTTTTTAAAAATCTTCAAACAAACTTGGATTATTACCCGTGAAAATAAGATCATCAACATAAAGACAAACATGTAAGATATCTCTATTAGTATGAACTTTAAGGTAAAGAGCATATTCATGGAGACAACGAGTAAATCCATTTTCTTGAAAATACTTGTCGATGCAACTATTCCATACTCGTGGAGCTTGCTTTAATCCATATAAAGCTTTCTTCAACCGCAACACTTTATCTTCATAAGTTTTGACCACAAAGCCCAATGGTTGTTCAACATAGACTTCTTCTTCAAGATAGCCATTCAAGAAGGCTGACTTGATATCTAGTTGATGGATCTTCCACTTCATTTGCTCCGCCAAAGAGATCAACAAATGAATCGTCTCTATGCGGGCAACAGGTGCATAGACTTCTTCATAGTCAATGCCTTGCCTCTGCTTATAGCCTTTAGCCATAAGTCGTGCCTTGTATCTCTTCACATCTCCATCAATATTCTTCTTTGTCTTGTATACTCATTTTACTCTAATTGCGTGATGACCCTTGGGAGGAGTTGTTAACTCCCAAGTGTTGTTCTTCTCTATTGACTCGATCTCCTACTCCATGGCTTGTCTCCACCTTTTGTATGTAACAGTTTCATCAAAGTTCATTGGTTCATTATCAGCAAAGAAACAATATAAAAAATCAAAATTAGTAACTTCTTCCGTGCCATCATAGAGCTCTTGAATACTCCTCGTCCGTTGCAGTTGTTCATTTGAACTGTGTTGAGAAGAAGGAGATGCGACATTGGTTGGAGAGGGAGGTGGAGTTGCATCTTGCACGTGTTCCACGGTCGCTGGTTCTTCTTCATCACCACAATATGGAAGAAAATCATATGAAGTTTCTCCGCCAGCTTCTCAATTCCATGCCAATTCTTCATCAATTTCAACATCATGACTCACCACCACCTTGCCGCTGCTTGGGTTGTATAACTTGTATCCTTTTGAACTCATATCATAGCCAACAAATACATGCTTGACACTTCGATCGTCAAGCTTCGCTCTCCCTTGTTGTGGCACATGAGCAAATGCTATGCTCCCAAAGATTTTCAAGTGCTTGACACTTGACTTTCTTCCACTCTATACTTCTTGAGGGGTTTAATCTCTAACATTCTTTATTGGAGACCCGTTGTTCAAATAAATTGCACAAGAAACAGCTTCGGCCTGAAATTCCTTAGGCATACTTTTAGCTTTCCACATACATCTAGCCATATTAAGAATAGTTCGATTCTTTCTCTCTGCAACTCCATTTTGTTGGGGTGAATAAGGTACCGTTAGAGGGTGATGAATTCCATGAGATTGACAAAAGTCATTAAATTCTTTTGAAGTGAATTTGCCTCCTCTATCGGACTTTAAAGCTTTTATTTCATAGCCACTTACTTTTTTCACACGTACTTTGAAAATTTTAAAAAATCAGCAAAAACTTCAGATATTTTGTTCAAGAAATAAACCCAAGTCTTTCTACTAAAGTCATCAATGAAGAGCTGAAAGTATTTACTTTTACAGAAGGAAGGTAGATTGATTGGCTCACACACATAAGTGTGAACAAGCTGGAGAGGTTTGGTTGATCTTGACATGGCCTCATTTGGAAAACTCCTCCTTGCATGTTTTCCAAGAAGACAAGCTTCACAAAATTGATTCGGATGGTTGATTGATGGCATTCCATGCACCACGTTCTTTTCTCCTATTGATTTGAGCACTTCAAAATTCAAGTGCCCAAATCGCACGTGCCAACACCATGATTCATCTTGCACACTAGCCTTCAAACACTTTACTTCAATTGTCTTAAGATTCAGATAAAATAATCTATTCTTTTCTATATGCACTTTAGCAATTAGAATTCCACTTGAATCTCTAAGCCAAAGATGCATATTTTTCATGTGGATATCATATTCCTTTTCAAGAAGCCGGCCCAAACTCAAAATATTACTTTTTAATTTTGGCACATAATAAACATCTTGAATTAGCTTGTGACTACCATATTTACAGGAGATCAGAATCGTACTTATCCCTTCGATTTGAATCTTTGAGGTATCTCCAAAGGACACATTCCCTCTCACTGTTTATTGATCTCCACAAACTTCTCTTTGCATCCACACATATGATTGCTTTTTCTATTTTCCAAATATCACAAGCTACAATTATCCCTGTCTTCTTCCTTGAGTGCCAGCAACAATGTTGACTAATCCTTTTCTTTCTTGTCGTCAACAAGGTTAACGTTTTTTCAACATTGCTATGACATTCCCAAGAGTAATTGTCAAATTTATGACAATTATAATACTCAATTTTTGATTTGTCATACCTTTGTCCATTATTTTTTTGGTAGTAGCCAAGTCCTCTTCCTCCTCTATGTCCACAACCACAACCTCTAAATGTGTGGTGGATTTTAACTTCATTGTTGAAGTTGTAACAGTTACTTCTTCCTCTCCCATGACTGCCACATCCTCGTCCTTGTACGTTTCCTCGATAGCTCTTTTCACCTCCATACTCCTTTAAGGATGCCTGAATTTTAAGATGTTGCTCCAATGACACTTCTTGTCTCCTTTTGATCTTTTCTTCGTAGGCCTGTAAAGAACCCTTCAATTGCTCCACCATCATAGAGTCTAAATCTTTAGACTCCTCAATAGCATACACCACAAAATCATATTTAGGTGTTAAAGTGTGAAGGATTATTTTTTTTACCACACGGACATCTTCTATGTCCTCCCCGTGTCTTCATAGTTGATTTACAACAGCCTTTACTTTTGAACAATAATCCGAAATGCATTCGGATTCTTTTATTTTAAAAACTTGAAAATCAGCCCTTAGAGTTTGAAGATTTACCTTCCTCGCCTTGTCAACTCCCTGAAGAGAATTTTGTCAAATTTCCCAAGCTTCCTTTAAGGTGGTAGCATCTGACACCTTCTCAAACATGGCATCATCCAAACATTGCTGGATGAGCGTGAGGGCTTGTTGATCCTTTTTTCTTGTCTTTGCCAAGACATCTTTTTTCATTTTGAGGCAGAGCTTTCTCATTATCGGATTGTGCATATCCTCTATCTATGATTTCTCACACACCATGAGAGCCAAGAATGGCTTTCATACGTGGACACCATTTCTCATAATTATCTTTCGTGAGACGGGGTACTGAAAAGATAGCATACCCTCTATCTACGATTTCCCACACACTATGGGAGCCAAGAATGGCTTTCATACGTGGACACCATTTCTCATAATTATCTTTCATGAGACGGGGTACTGAAAAGATAGCATACTATTATTTGTCATGGCTCTGATACCACGTTGTTGAGAAAAAATAATAATCTCGCCCATAAATAATATCAACGGCAAATAATAATAACACAAGAGAGTAACAACGACACCAACTCTTTTAACGAGGTAAATACGATACTCGAGCGGATCAATATTATCACTATAATATTACAACTTAATAGTGTCAAGAGACTACTACAATTTTGAAAGAAATAACAATCTTTATTTAAAATACCTCACTACAATATTACTGACACTCACTATTTATCTCACAGATAACAATCCGTAGATTAATATCTCTAATTTCTATTGATTCTCTTTGTTTTGGTGTACTTAAATTGAACGAACAAAGCTCCTTTTTATAGGAGAACCGGCCAAACATTGAATCAATCATATTGCATGGTTCTGCAACTTGTAATTTACAGCTTGCAAATTGCAAGTCTCATGCACCGTCCAAGACCAACTACACAAATTGGTTTTGCAATTATGTTTCAGCCACCCATTGCAGCTTGTTATCATTTTCTTTTATTTCTCTTTATTTAAATGGGTTCCATAAATTTCATTTCTTTTGCTTTTGCTTTTGTTTTTGCTTTTCTAAATTATTTTCTCTTTCTTTTCTTTATTCCTTTTTTATTTAAATAGAATGACCTTAAGAGAATTTTGGTAAGCTAATTTTACCACTTGACCTAGTAAGAAGTAGTTTCTACATATCGTAACAGAACACACTTTAAGTTTCAGTTTATGTCAAAAGTGCAAACTTTTGGGGATACAATTTAACAAGCTTTCACCAGATATAGTTCCATTGAAACTCATCGTCATATATGCTACATAATTTATTTGTCGTAGCTTCGTCCTCCATTTGAATATCTTAAACTTAACTTTTGTTTCGAAACGAACTACGAAATCTATACTTCCATTGCCAATTCCTTGCCAAAATAGCTCATCAACATTATACATTTGCACTTCCTTTCTTGCAATGTTTTTGTGGCCTTGGTAAATCCCTTGTGTAGAACTTCTGCCTACAACCAAACCATTGTAATTCAAAGTGAAGTTGATATCATTGTAGTAAATGCTCATACCTTTGTTGGGATTGAAAATTTCAAGGTTTAAAATTACAGAATTGTTGTC
>AWOL01S0006638.1:0-10166 GCA_000715115.1 Nicotiana otophora | reverse complement strand
GGGATAATTGGTGAGAAGATGCTTTGGACATTTTGGCATTTTGATAGACGCGGAAAGAGTGGAAAAGTCTGAATTCGTTTAGTCTAAGGGATAATTTTTCCAGTGAATTTGGCATAGGTGCGTCAACGATTCGAACATCCAAGGTGGCGGCTTAACAAAGTAGATGGCCTAAAGCAAAATTTTGTGGAGAGGCCGTAACTCTTTTCTTTAAACTTTCATATATAATTTTATTTTAAGTCTATTTTTATAGTTTTTTATATGCAAAAGATAATCTTGTTATTTTTTTATAATAAATTTCTTCTAGTACTTTTTTTATTGACAATATAACTAATCAATCACAAGGCTATATAGTTCTCCTTTTATTTTTATAAAAGTATTGTGATTTTCACCTTAAAAATATTAAATATATTTGAAAATTTTAAGCATAAAATCTATTTTTAGTGAAACTTGGGCGGGCCTAAAACCTTTGCTTTAGTTGCTTTGGCACTGAACACCCATAGCTTAAAATAAGTAGTACTTGGCCTTGCAATAGTTTGATTCACTATTTTCCTTTAAAACTTGGAGTAACATTTGGTAAAAGAAAAGGATGGAAAATGTTAAAGTTGTACAACATCAGTTCTATTTAGTGTTGACCAAGTCTGTAGTATAGCTAGTTTTTAGCTTTAAGTTGTTATTTTGTTGTTAGTTGCAGATATTTTTCCTAGTTTTTAGAGTTGCAAATATCTTTTCCTAAAGTTTAGGAGAGTTTGTTTAGTGGGATAACATGTTCAAGCTAATTTGTAAGCCTATATAAGGCCATCGGTGAATTGAATAAACCATTCAACTATTTTCTTCCACAAAATTTTCAATTCTACTTCTAGTTATTCTTTCTAATATTTAGCTTGCAATTCTATTTTGATTCTTCATTTGGTGCATCTTCAAGTAGTTGGCGGAATCAAAAAACTCAATAATCAGAATTACAATACACGGGCAACATGTATGATGTCTTATATGCAGGGCCAAGATCTTTGGGAAGTGGTCAACTGAAGTGAAGTAACACAATCAGTGGCGGAGGATGGGAATAGAACCTTGCGGAAGTGGAGGATCAAAGCAGGCAAAGCAATGTTTGCTCTCAAAACAACAATCGAAGAAGATGTGTTGGAGCATGTCCGCGATGCTAAAACGCCAAAAGAAGCATGGAACACACTTGCTGCACTTTTCTCAAAGAAGAACGATGCAAGGCTGCAGCTTTTAGAGAATGAGCTTTTATCAACAGCTCAACGTGATATGACGATTGCCCAGTACTTCCATAAAGTAAAGTCGATATGCCGTGAAATTTCAGATTTAGATTCAACGGCTCCAATTGGGGAAACCAGGATAAAAAGAATAATTATCCATAGGTTGAGGCCTGAATATAGAGGTTTTGTTGCTGCAATACAAGGATGGCCAAATCAACCATCACTTGTAGAGTTCGAAAATTTGTTCGCTGGTCAAGAAGCCATGGCGAAGCAAATGGTAGGAGCTTCGGTGAAGAGTGAAGAAGAATATCTGTACACCAACAAAACCAAGAACTTCAAGCAACATACTGCTGGTAGTTCTAAAAAGAACAATTTTCATGGAGATGGAAATTCATGCTCAAGGGGAGCTTTGAAAAATCACGGGAACAATAAAAGATTTGAAGGAAAGTGTCACAATTGTGGAAAGAAGGGTCATATGGCAAAAGACTGTTGGTCCAAGAAGAAGTCTGTGGAGAGTAATGTTGCTACGTCAACGTCAAATGAGAAAAGCGGAGATGATTGGGATGCTGAAGCATTTTTTGCTATAGAAGAGGAAGATTTAGCACTCACAGCAACAATATATGAATCAATTGATCATGAGAACGACTGGATTGTTGATTCAGGTTGTGCAAATCATATGACGGGTGATAAGAAAAAGTTGCAGAACTTGACAGCATACAATGGAAGTCGTGTTGTGGTGACGGCTAACAATTCAAGGTTATCGATTGCTCACATTGGTAAGACGATAGTTTCTCCTCAACGAAGTTCCATCCAGATCTTACTTGATCATGTTTATCATGTTCCAGGTATGAAGAAAAACTTGCTTTCAGTATCACAATTAACATCATCTGGCAACTATGTTATGTTCGGTCCTCAGGATGTGATGGTACATCGTGATCTCAAGAACTTAGAAAATCCAATTATGAAGGGGCGTAAATCAGAGTCAGTTTATGTAATGTTTGCAGAGGCAGCATATGTAGCAAAGACTAGAAAGAACGAAACTGCAAATTTGTGGCACATGCGATTGGGTCATGTGAGTTATTCCAAGCTAAGTGTGATGATGAAAAAAATCAATGATCAGGGGTCTTCCTCAACTTGAAGTAAGAACAGACACCGTTTGTGCGGGCTGCCAATACGGTAAAGTGCATCAGTTGCCCTTTGAAGAGTCCAAATTTAAAGTTGAGGAACCGCTAGCATTAATTCATTCTGAAGTATTCGGACCTGTCAAGCAAGTGTCCGTTGGCGGGATGAAATATATGGTGACCTTCATTGATGATTTTTCCAGGTATGTGTGGATTTATTTCTTACAGAATTTTTTTTTTATCGTTTTTAAAGTTCAAAGAGTTTAAAAAGGATGTTGAAGCAGAAGTTGGTAAGAAAATCCTTTGCTTGCGAACTGACAACGGTGGGGAATATACCTCAAACGAGTTTGCTGATTTCCTTCGAGAGTGTCGAATACGTCATCAGTTCACATGTGCAAACACGCCGCAACAAAATGGCGTAGCGGAAAAGAAGAACAGACACTTAGCATAAATCTGTCGGAGTATGCTTCACGCGCAAAAATATTCCAGGACAGTTTTGGGCAGAAGTAATGAAGACTGCAACTTTTGTGATCAAAGACTTCCTCAACAAAGGTTAAATTTTCTTTCACCTTTTGACAAGTTGTGGAATATGAAAGCTAATATCAGTTATTTGCGAGTGTTTGGATGTGTGTGCTATGTTTTTATAGCAGATCATCTACGTAGCAAAATGGACAAGAAAGCTGTCAGGTGTATTTTTGTGGGCTATGACAGTCAAAGAAAAGGGTGGCGATGTTGTGATCCAACAACAGGAAGTGTTACACTTCTCGAAATGTAGTATTTGATAAAACTTCTTCATGGTGGTTTTCAGATAAGGAAGTGTTGCCCGACTCAGATGTTTTCAAGGATGTGTTGGACTCGTCCCAGATTCAGTTGAGTGTAGATGAAGCTGAAGGTGCAATTTTTGAAGGTAATGTTGAAGAAGACGTGACTCAAAGTCCTTGGCAATCTGGTGTATACCAACAACCAGGTGAAGAAGGAGAGCCTAGTAGCGCAGCTGCACCACCCACACTCAGAAGGTCAATAAGGACCAGAAAGCCAAACCCAAAGTATGTCAATGCTGCCACAGTAGAAGAAGCAGATGCGATAGAACCTGAGACATTTGAAGATCCAAGGTGGACTAATGCTACGGAAGGGGAAATTGCAGCATTAGAACAAAATCAAACTTGGGAGTTTGTGCCAAAGCCAAAAGATGTGAAGCCTATATCTTGCAGATGGATTTATAAAATAAAGCGTCGCACAAATGGATCGATCGAGAGGCATAAAGCTCGTTTGGTAGCTCGAGGATTTACTCAAGAATATGGTTTGGACTACGATGAAACTTTCAGTCCAGTGGCAAAGTTTACAACTGTGTGAGTCTTACTTGCACTTGCTGCTAGCAAAGATTGGAATTTGTGGCAGATGGATGTAAAGAACGCGTTTCTACATGGAGAACTGGATCGGAAAATTTACAGGGTTTAACCAATGGGATTCTAGAACCAAGAACATCCTGAATATGTTTGTAAGCTAAGGAAGGCACTCTATGGATTAAAGCAATCACCAAGGGCATGGTATGGTAAAATTGCTGAATTTTTAACTCAAAGTGGTTATTTTATTACATCTGCAGATTCAAGTTTGTTTGTCAAAGTCAATGGAGGAAAGCTAGCTATAGTGCTAGTATATTTCGACGACTTGATCGTAACTGGTGATAATGAAGATGAAATTCTCCAAACAAAGGAGAATTTATCTGTTCGGTTTCACATGAAAGAACTTGGACAACTCAAGCATTTTCTTGGCTTGGAGATAGATCGTACTCAAGGAGGAATTTTTCTTCATCAACAAAAATATTCCAGAGATTTGTTGAAGATATTCGGAATGCTGGGGTGCAAGCCAATTGCAACACCAATTGAATCAAATGCCAAGATGTGTGCGCACGAAGGGAAGGATTTAGAAGATGTGACGATGTATCGACAATTGGTAGGGAGTCTAATTTATTTAACTCAAACTCGACCTAATCTTTCTTTTGCAATTGGTGTAATGAGTCGTTATATGCACAATCCAAAGAAGCATCATACGGAGGTTGTTCGGCGAATGCTAAGATATGTAAAAAGTACAATTGATTATGGTCTTTTGTATGAGAAAAGTACAATTGATTATGGTNTTGTATGAGAAAGGTGACGATTGCAAGGTAGTTGGGTACTGTGACGCAGACTATGCAGCAGAGCATGATACCCGTCGCTCAACTACTGGATTTGTGTTTAAGCTTGGAGCTGGAGCAATTTCTTGATGCAGCAAAAGGCAACCAACCATAACTTTGTCAACAACAGAAGCAGAATATCGGGCAGTGGCAGTTGCAGCTCAAGAAAGTACATGGCTTATGCAGTTGATGAAAGATGTACAACAACCAGTAGGCTACGCGATTCCCTTATACTGTGACAATCAGTCAGCAATTCGCTTGGCTGAAAATCCAGTTTTCCACGCAGGACTAAACATGTGGAAATACATTATCACTTTGTCAGGAAAAAAGTGTTGAAAGGAGAAATTGTTTTGGAGCATGTTAAAACCGAACATCAAATAGCAGACCTGTTCACAAAAGGTTTAAGTGTCAACTAAGGTTAAAAGTTTTTGCTATCAACTAGGCATGGTTAAGATAATGAGAGCTGATGTCGAGAGGAGGTGTTAAAGTTGTACAACATCAGTTCTATTTAGTGTTGACCAAGTCTGTAGTATAGCTAACAACAACAACAACCCTGTAGTATAGCTAGTTTTTAGCTTTAAGTTGTTATTTTGTTGTTAGTTGCAGATATTTTTCCTAGTTTTTAGAGTTGTAGATATCTTTTCCTAAAGTTTAGGAGAGTTTGTTTAGTGGATAACAAGTTCAAGCTAATTTGTAAGCCTATATAAGGCCATCAGTGAATTAAATAAACCATTCAACTATTTTCTTCCACAAAATTTTCAATTCTACTTCCGGTTATTCTTTCTAATATTGAGTTTGCAATTCTATTGTGATTCTTCAGAAAATTCATTGACGGATCATATAACCCATGTTCAATAAGTGAAACACAGAGGCGGATCCAGGATTCGAAGGTTGCGGGTGCCACCATGTTATGCATACAGTATACATGTCAGTAGCTACAAAGACAGATTAGGAATAATGGGTCGGTTCGGTTAATTTTTAGTTAATTTGAATAGGACTTTCATTCACAAAGCAAATAAGTTCGATTTTAGTTCAAATTTGTAATACTTAATTTAAACACATTCTAAATAAAAATGCAAAAGGAAAATAACATTTCATGAAAGAGCGCCTCCAATATAAACATTTGCTTAAAGAGTACCTTAACTGCACTATATATTCTTTGTTTGACTAGATTAATTTACTTGTATTGTTCTTTGTTTATTTTTCCATCTTAATTGTTGAGTTATATGACAATTATTTTCAAAGAAAAACCTTCAACATTCAATCTATGATATTCGACTCAAAACGACTATCAATCAAGCCATTTAATTTTTTTTCAAAACCCAATAGAACATATTGCTCAAATTATATTCCAATATATAAATTAATATCGTTTCATTGAAAATAAGGAAATTATATGCTAATTAAAATCAATTCAAATTACTTATAAAAAATAATTGTTCATAAAATAAAGTATAGTGATAGAATCAAAATGAGGACTGAAATTTAAAAAAATGAAGAAGAGAGACTTACCAAGTAATAAAAGGAGGGAAAAAATAGAAAAAGAAAGAAAAGAGGTGAGGCCCTAGGGCTTAACTGAAAATAAAGGAAATCTTAATAAGTAGAAAAAAGGAAAAATCAAAGGAGCTGCTCCAACAGGGAATCAAACTTGCATTCATGAGGCCAAGAAAAACCTTCAAATGGAAGGCCGAACCAATGACACCCGCTTCCACTTTGTAACTTTTGGGTGTCATTCTATCAATTTATACGTTTCTTCACAGAGATATTATGTACATAGTAAGAATTTTAACGAAGCGCGCGGGTACCGTGGTACCCAACCGTAGATCCGCCCTTGGACTGAAACACACAATTGATCATGTATTTCCCCAGTATATTCTTATTACTTCTTGATATTAATGTCCCTTTTTGGTCGGAGAGGTGATGATGGCTAAGGTATATTTGCTCCAAAATTAATCCAACCAATTATCTGAAATAGTGCGGGGGGAAATGTGGAATATTTTATATTCTCTATATATACGTGGAAAGGCGACCCAGTGCAAAATACAATATTATGTCAGTGTTGCTTGATTGAAGCATATCCAAATATCAAATAATACCCCAACAACCCACAATCAAACTTTTCAACGTGGTTCTGTTTTGGACCGATGGAATATTCATGATATAGAGTACTACCAATTATCACATCCTAATTGGTCGGTCTCCCACTTAATAAGCTAATCAACTCTTACTTGGAAATAAATAAATAATATTCTACCTTCGTTATAACCTGCACTAAAAAAGTCTAAAGATACTTTGTCCCTCTTAAAGAAAGAGGACGCAGAAGTAGTTTGCAGATGTCTAAAGTTTAACTACTTGTTAGGATTGGTTTGGTTTCAATCTCTCCAAGTTCCTTTCCTCTTTTACCTTTCCATTGCTTTTTAGTCACGGATTAATTCCATCCAACAAAAAGTATAGTTGAAAAAGTTTTCACTTATAAATACCAGCAGTTTAAACAAATTTATTATTATCATCACTTAGAAGATTTTTACAGGTAATGTTCAGAAAATATTAGTTTTGTAAACTTAAAAATGAAACGAATTATACTGTCGATCAATATAAGCTGGACTCTAATAAAAGAAGAGAAAAATCAAAAGCACTCGCCCTCAAATTGACCAGCCCCAACTAAGATTCAACCTTTTTGTGTTGGGGTGTACATTTGTGTTGTGCATTCAACCTTTAAGCTAAATATCACTAAACACTAAAAATAATATGTCGTGCATTTTATCTAAACCATGAAAAAATTATTAAAAAAATTAGATATCCAACACTACTGGCATTTCTAATACAATTGAATTGAATGTCTTTTGCTAGTATTAATATTGATTTGATTTTGGTTTGAAATTTGTTTGAGTTACTAACATTATGGACTATAAAACTTATTGGAGCATTCAAAAATTATAAGTCCAAACTTGAAATGATACGTTAAAAGATAAAATTATGAAAAAGTTTAAGAAATATTTATAAACTACACTAGAATAAATATTTTTATGTATTAAATATATTTAAAACTTCTACACATGTAACATCGGGTTGGTTTGGTTTCGGTTTGACTTTTTTTAGTTAAAACCAAACCAAACCAGTTATGGCCAGGTTTATTTGTTCAACACCAAATCAAATCAAACCAAACTATAGTCGGATTCTTTTTCTCGATTTGACTCAAATTATCGATTTGGTGTGATTTGTCAGTTTTCTTTGTACACCCCTACTTTTGTGTTTTTAACGTACGAGTGTTCTTATTATTTACGGCATTATTTACAATATTTCTTTACATGAAAAGGTTTAAGTTGAATTCATTGGACAGAAATTAACGTGTGTAGTACTCCCAGGATAAGAGCCAAAACCTACTTTCGTAGGAAGTGGAGAAAGAAAGAAAGCAATGAACAATTCCATGACATGTGCCTTTTGGTTTCTTCCTTGACAAGTAACCCCTCCTCCTCCTCAAATTATCTGTCCAGTTTTTTTTTTTAATATTCCTCTTAAAAAATATTAAATAGGAAAGGTTATTTTTATTATTTTACCCTTATTTATATCTTAAAATATAATCTATCTTCATTTAATACTTACTCATAATTAAGGTGTTTGTAATCTTCAAGATAAATTAATATTAAGGGTAGAATAAGAAAACAAATAATTAATTTACTCTTGAATTTTTAAAATAACAAATAATTTGAGACAGCAAATTTTAGAAACTATGATTGACAATTTGAAATGGATGTAGTATATTATTAATCTCTCATCTCTTTCCTTTTTCTTCCTTGCTTAATTTATTGTGAGCGTTGCCAGACTTCATTGCTTTTTGTCTTGATTATAATTACTCTAAAAAGCGGTAGATAAATGAAGAATCATGAGAGAAGAAGGTGAATGCATGAAATATTTTTCTTTTGATTGGTAAATATTCTGAATGCAGACTCAGTTAAAGATAGACATAAGTTTTTTTTATATAAGTGATATATCTACTAACATTAATTTTTATATTATTTGGTATGATAATGACATGAGCTAAATTTAAATAGATAATGAGAATTTACATACATAAGTGACATCAACTTGTTTAGAACTGAAATGTAGTATGATGACCCGATAGGTCATTTATATTTTTAGCCCCCAATTATGTGTTTCGAAACCTCGATTAGCTTCGTTTAGCCTTTCTCGATTTGCATGCACAGACCGTGTCTTTTTTCGAAAGGTTTTATGTGAAAAATTAATTAAAATATGAAATCGTACTTTAAAAATCCATTTGTGTTGACTTTCGTCAACGTTTTGAGTAAACAGACCCGGATTGGTATTTTGACAGTCCCGGTGGGTCCGTATCATGATTTGGGACTTGGACGTACGCCCAAAATCGAATTCGGAAGTCCCTACCTTGAATTATCGTAATTTGTTGAAAATTAGAAGTTTAAAGGTTAAAGAAATTCCAACTTTGACCGCAGTTTGATTTTGTTACTATCGGGTCCGGATTCTAGTTTCAGAACTTGGTATAAGTTCATTACAGTATTTATGAATTGTCTGCAAAATTTGGTGCAAAACAGAGTTGATTTGACATAATTCAGATATCTGGTCGTTAAAATGAATGTTCTTGAGTCTCTTTGAAAATTTTATTCGTTTTGGTGTCCGATTCGTAGTTTTAGGTATTATTTTGGTGTTTTGATCATGCGAGCGAGTTCGTATGATGTTGTTGGACTTGTGTACATATTTGGTTTGGAGCCCCGAGGGCTTGGGTGAGTTTTGCATAGGCTTCGGAGTGGTATTGGACTTGGGAAAAGAGCTGGTGAAATATGTTTCTGGTGTAGGCCTCAGACCTCGTAATTTTAAGGTCTGATTTTCATTTATGATATTACGCGGCCTCTGAAAAGTTCGCAATTGCGAATAATTACTTCGCAATTGCGAAAAGGGACTGGGTCAACAGGTATCGCATTTGCGATCAAAATGGTCACAATTGTGGAGGGTCCAAGTTCGCATTTGGGAACAAAACCATCGCAATTGCGATGGCAGCAGAGGTGTGAAATCTTCGCATTTGCGAAGCAATTCTCGCATTTGAAGGGTTTGCAATTGCAAAACCCGGGTCGCAATTACGACTTATGTGTCGGGAATTAGCTCATTTCTTTTAAACTCTCAACCCAAAACACCCTAGAGGCAATTTTTCCAAGAACATTTCTTCCTAAATTCTTTGGTAAGTGACTTTAATCTACTTTCTTTCAATTACCTATGGTATTTCATAAGTTTTCAACATTAAATCTAGGATTTATATTGTAGAAATTGGGGATTTGAGTAAAATTAGGAATTTTTGTACATTTGGAATTTAGACCTCGAATGGAGGTCGGATATCGAAATAAATTACATAATTGAGCTCGGGGATGAATGGGTAATCGGATTTTAGTTCGAATTTCAGGTTTTGACCAAGCGGGCTCGAGGTTGACTTTTGTTGACTTTTTCAATAATGATCTAAATTGAACCTCTTTCATTCATGTGTAGTTTCTAAAGCTTATTTTGAATTGTTTAGTCAATAATTTATAGATTTTGTCTGTTTGGAGGCTTGTTTGAAAGACAAGGCCATGGTTGAACTTTGAGTTGATTGCGGAGTGAGGTAAGTGTTGGATCTAACCTTGATTTGAGGGA
>AWOL01S0006637.1:75876-86745 GCA_000715115.1 Nicotiana otophora | reverse complement strand
CTACTCTACCCACTCACCACCCACCCTAAATAGAACTATAATTAAAATTACTTTCTCTTCGTGTTGTAGATAGAGTACTTTTTTTTATTTCAACAAGATGAGTATTGTCACGACCCAAAATCCCGCCACAGCCGTCGTGATGACACCTAGTCTCTAATACTAGGCAAGTCGATTTCAATTATATTTTTGAAGCCATTTTTTTTTAATTAAATAAGTAATCAAAACTAACAGCGGAACAAATAAGAATATACAATCTCCCAAGACTGGTAGTACTGAGTCACGAACTCTAGCTGAATACATGGAATGATCACGAGGACCAAATATATAATACTGTTTGATTAAAAATTAACAATACAATGAAATGAACATACTCCAAGGGACTGCGACGACCAAGCAGCTCTACCTTGAATTCTTGCGATCACACTCTAACTCTGTCCGGGTCCGATACCTCCAATACCTGGCTCTGCACAAAAATGTGCACAAATGTAGTATGAGTACACCATGGTCGGTACCCAGTAAGTATCAAGACTAACATCATCGGAGTAGAGACGAGGTACAGTTAAGACACTCACTAGTCTAATAACATGTGCAATATAGTATACAAAATAATACTGGAAAATAACTTGCAATGATAACAACAAAATCAATAAGTGATATAACAACAATGCAACAAGAATATCATAATTATTGCTCAGACGAATAAGGAACACAAGTACAACCAATTAATCAAGTCCTTCAAATATAAATTCTTCCGCATATATGTTTTTCAAATAATAATCTTCAGGATATAATACTTTTCAATAAATATATTTTCAAGTAAAAGTCACCATGTGACACCTCATTTCACAATCATAAATATTACGGGTCTTATCCCACTTTCATATTTTTCCACGGCACCTCGTTCCCATATTTCTATCACCATCACACGGATAACTCGCGTGTCAAAATATCAATATATATAAGATCCGCATGATCAATTTATTTTTACTAAAGTAAAGTTAAAATCTTTAAATCAAGTAAGAAATCAACAAAGGAATGAATTTATTTTAGAAATTATTTTGGGTGAAAAAATAACATTTCAATTAAAATGAAGCATCCGATGACTACTAATTTGGATGTAAAATTTATTAAATTAAAACATAATAGCAATTTATTTTATTCGAAATAACTCATTTCTCGAAAACTAGTAAAAACCATAAACACAAATCGGCAGAGTCTTGTACAAAGAGCCAAAGCCAATACAATACAACAAGGAATACAAAGCATATAATAAAATCAAGCAATATATCACGAGAGAACACAAGAATTTACATATCACGAAAAAATAAAATCACCAAAGGCAAGTGCATTCATAGTAAAATATCAACAAAAGGGCACTCACGAGGTACCGCCTCGTAGTACCAAAAGTAAATATGCAAGATAGGGAGGATCTCCCGAGATACAGCCTCGTAGTCCCAAAAGTAAATATGCAAGACAGGGGGATCTCTCGGAATACCGTTCCGTAGTCCCAAAGTAAACATGCAGGGTAGGAGGATCTCCCGGAATACCGTTCCGTAGTCCCAAAATAAATATGCAGGGTAGGGGGATTTCCTGGAATACCGTTTCATAGTTCCAAAGTAAATATGCAGGGCAGGGAGATCTCCCGAAATACCGTTCCGTAGTCCCAAAGTAAATATGATTTCAACAACTGCACATCAAGTGCTCACATATCACAAATGGCTCATCAAGTGCTCAAATATTACAACATATCACAAATTGCACATCGAGTGCTCAAATATTTTAACTTGCCACAGAAATCAACAATACATCATTTTCCATAATAAGGAATCCATGGCTCGACCATAATGTGCACAAAATCTTAACAAAAATATTCGGGAGTGAATAACTCAACAAAATAATATTTCACATAAATTCAAGGTGGCAATCACACCAAATCATCATAGAAAAATAATTTCAACAAATAAGGATCTAGGCATGACAAATAGAGGATTTAATAAGTGCCAATAATTTCCAACTTAATACATAGGGGCGTCTAAGGATTTTAATCAACGAAATTTGCACATATAAACCAACTACGTACTCGTCACCTCGCGTACACTGTTTTTAAATAAATATTTTTCACATAATACTCAATGTCTAAGGGGTATTTTCCCCACTCGAGGTTAAGCAAGACACTTACCTTTTTAAAGTTATACCGATATTCCAAAATCGCTTTCTTGCTTGAATTGACCTACGGACCGCTCAAATCTATCCAAATTAATTGTATAACTTCATTAAAATTCATCGGAAACAATTCCGGATAATAATACCTCAACTTAAAAATTTATTCCTAAACATCAACAAAAGTCAACGCGATGCCCGCCCCTCAGAACCCGATATACTTTTCATGAAATCTGAATACCCATTTCGATACGAGTTCAACCATACCAATTTTATCGAATTCCAATAACAACTCGACCTCCAAATCATAAATTTTCATTTTTGGAAGATATTTACAAAAAACTTGATTTCTTTCATTAAAATCCGAAATAAACGATGAATATAATCATAGATTCATGAAATATAAACACTTTAAGATATATAACACTTGCTCCAATTCATATGGTAAAAATCGCCTCAAATATTGCTTCAATCCGAGCTCCATAACTTCAAATATGTTAAAAATGGCTGAAACCTCAAAATATAGCTACTGCTCAGGTATTTACTCTTCGCGATCGCAGAAAATGCTTCGCAATCGTGAAGCACAAAATTTTTCAGCCCCAAAATTGCTCTACGCGGTCACGAAAAATCAATCGCGATCGCGAAGAACAAACTCCCCTACTCTTCCAGACATCCTCTAGTATAATGGTCATAACGTTTTATACAAAACTCCAAATGATGAATGGTTTAACTTTCTGAGAATTAGACTCCAAGAGCTATAATTTTTATTTGTTTCTTATCTCCCAATTCCTTATATATTTCAAGATATAAACTTCCAAAATTAGTCTTATGAAACAGAGATTTCCAAACTCTTCCCGGACAATATGTAGTGTATCTATCATAACTTCTTGTACACACTTACAAATGACAAATGGATTACTTTTCTGAAAACTAGACACAAAGGGCTATAATTTTTAATTTTAGATCATCTCCAAATTCCTTATAGATTGCGAGATATGATCTTCCAAATCGGGTCAGTGCGGCAGGAGTTTCCTCTAAGCGATCACGAAAAGTCTTCCGCGATCGCGATTCATAGTGTCGAAACAGCAAAATTGCTCTTCGCAATCGCGACTGTTTATACGCGATCGCGATGCATACCTCCGTGGTCAAAAATCAGCAACTAAAAATGGCCTAGAAATGGTCTGAAACCACCCCGAAACTCACCCGAGCCACTCGTTACCCCGTCCGAGCATACCAACAAGTCTCAAAAACTATTACGGACTTAGTCGAAACCTCAAATCACATCAAACAACGCCAAAATCATGAATCATACCCCAATTCAAGCTTAATAAAACTAAGAAATTTTAATTTCAACATTCGATGCCGAAACCTATCAAATCAAGTCCGATTGATCTCAAATTTTGCACACAAGTCATAAATGACATAACAGACCTATGAAAATTTTCAGAACTGGACTCCGACCCCAATATCAAAAAGTCAAATTCAGAACTGGATTCCGACCCCAATATCAAAAAGTCAACCACCCGGACAAACTTCCTGAAAATTTTACTTTCGTCATTTCAAGCTTACTTCTACTACGGACCTCCAAAAAACTTTTCGGACACGCTCCTAAGCCCAAAATCACCATATGGAGCTATTGACATCATCAAAATTCCATTCCGGAGTCGTTTACTCAAAAGTCAACTCTCCGATCAACTCTTTCCATTTAAGCTTCTAAATAAGAATTGTTCTTTTAACTTAATTCTGAATCTTCAGTAAATCAAACTCGACCACATCCGCAGGTCATAATACATATTGCGAAGCTACTCGAGATCTTAAGTCATTGAACGAGGCATAAATTCTTAAAACAACAAGTCGGGTCGTTACATTCTCCACCTTTTAAACAAACGTTCGTCCTTGAACGTGCTAAGAATCTTTCGGAGGACTTTAAATTACTGAGTATATTCTTGCACATATACTTATGGGTGATTCTACATTCCCACAATTTAACCCGGGTCCTACAACACTATCTCAATTGATATTATTTCTTTTCCCCATTCTTATAAGCTTTAGAGCAAAAAAATCCCTAACTCTCCAATCATTTCCAAAATGCCTGATTTTCACTTCGATGCACGATATTAGTCTCAACTGGCTATAGCAACTCATGCCTATGCATACATCAACTTTCTTGATAGTGTTGAAGTACTTCAAAAAACATTCTGCGGTGTTTCATTCTTCCCCGCTTAGGATCATTCGCCCTCAAACACATAACATAATTTGTCTCTTCTTTTGCACGTCTCAATCCTCCAAATTTTTACTAATTCTCAAAATTTTCAGAAATTTTGGCAGAGTCTCCTCTGAAATTGGGCCTAACCACTTGCCAGAGTAACACCAAAATAACTCCTACAACACATCCACAAACCAACAAAACACCACAAGGTATATATCAATAACATTAATCTCAGCATTGCATTATCATAATGATATCAGGACATGAAGCACATCATATGTATGCTCATCACCACATCTCTGGTCTTAAAAGTTGTTCATAATTAATTCCAGCATCATTAATTAATCTCATATTAACCACCACCTCGTTTCAAATTTTTACAACACTGACAACAGAATGTGAGGCATGAAGACCTCATGATTACTTACTCGGATTAATGAGTCACATTTAACGCCACCTGGGCACTCACCTCATAGGCTAAAACTCAATATTTACAACACGAAAATGGTTGAATATGAACAGAAAATATACAAAAATTATCAAATAAGTCTAACAGGTATGACTCCCTATTAATATTATTGTACAAATTAAATTTCACAAAAGGAGAATTTTAAACTCATAAATATTTCACCACAAGGACCTCGTCCTTATATAACTTCCACCGTGACTTGTAGCACGGTTTAAATATTTTACATTATATAAAAAATGCGAGGATCTCGTTCTCAACTCTGAATCACAAGTATTTTACACATTGTGCTAACTGAAATTTTCAATTTCCTTTCTTTTCTTCTGTTCAATATATTTCGTAAAACAGTTTTCACAACACATAATGAACCCTTATATCGGTAGGGCATATAATGCATAAAAAATAGAATCAATTATTCCAAAACACATTAAACCCAATGTGATGAATAATAAAAATTACTTTTGGATTTATAGCTCTCAATGGTGCACAAAAATAAAAAAGACAGACACTGGCTCACATCCCCAATTCTCCCAATATGGATAAATATATAAGTAGGTCACAAAATTATGAAGCTCACCCATAAGCGGAGCATAGTAGGAGGACTCACCTCAATATTCAGAATTGAATCAAAATAAGAATAGTGCTCCTTTTGTTATAAATTAAATCATGCATGTACGACACCATCTGGTGTATTGGCCTCAACCAAGTCATAACAATTATATCAACGGGCCGGGCCTCCCCCTCTTGGGCTCCCTCTACCCGCCTGTCCTCCACCCCTAACTAGTTGTGCGCGTGGGGTATTAACCGTAATAAAGCTTGTAGCCTAAATATTCTGATGAAATCCATCTCTCCCAAGTCTTGGACATTCTCTCATGAATTGCCTAGTACAATCACACTGATAACAACCCCTTTGCGGGTTCGGTTGCTTATACTGAGTCTCTGCCGGATAACTGGAATAACCATTATAGGAATCATGTGTCGGTGGTACATTATAAGAACTTACTATAGCACCCCGAATATTCTGAAATTATTTTTGTGACCCCGCTGGTACTAACATGTAGAATTATTAAGGACGCGAAAATACCGCAAGCCCTAGCATCATCCCATACAAATCTCATCTCTTAATCATATACAAGTTTCAGAGTACCTTTCAATATCACATAAATACATATCAGGTCCAAACTGATATAGCATATGACCCCGCAATATGATTGTTGATAGTGGACATCCCCTCACTTGGAGCGAAGCCATAGGACACATTCCGATGATCCACAATGCTAACCTTCATCCCTCATAGGACACCGGTCATAAGACACTTCAAGCCATTTATTTGGCGCATGTCATCCTCGTGACAGTTAAACTCGTTTCCTCCGGTGCCTTGGTTGTGCATGTACCCTTCGCTAAATAGAAATCCCATACGAACTACATAGTCCCTAATACCACCAAATATTTCAGATCTACATCCACCTCGTGACCCTACCACAATTGTGATGATTAATCAATTAATTAAACCTTTTTAATATCATACTTATCAACTAGATGTCAGAATATGTTGCACCTCAATGTACACAACTAAATGGTCTATCAATACTTCCGCATCCTCGGTCTGGACGACACGTTGTAATAATGGTTAAGCAACCCTGGCTCCCTTATAACCCCTCTATAGTATCACGAACTGTTGGCGCATAGTTGATACCGAGTGCGTAATTTCATACACGAGTGGATGCAAAAAGGACATAAGATATATGCTTCAAGCTGAATAAATGTCGCACGATAAGGAATGAAAGAAGTGAATTTTCCTAACAATTCTATAGCCTCTCGAGATAAGTACAGATGTATCCGTACCAATCCGCAAGACTCTACCGAGTGGGCAATTTCATACACGAGTGGATGAAAAAGAACATAAGATATATGCTTCAAGCTGAATAAATGTTGCACGATAAGGAATGAAAGAAGTGAATTTTCCTAACAGTTCTATAGCCTCTCGAAGATAAGTACAGACGTATTCGTACCGATCCGCAAGACTCTACTAAACTCGTTCGTGACTCGTAGAACCTATGAACCTAGAGCTCTGATACCAACTTGTCATGACGCAAAATCCCGCCACAGGCGTCGTGATGGCACCTAGTCTCTAATACTAGGTAAGTCGATTTCAATTATATTTTTGAAGTTGTTTTTTAATTAAATAACTAACATCGGAAAAAATAAGAATATACAACCTCCCAAGACTGGTAGTACTAAGTCACGAACTCTAGATTAATACATGGAATGATCACGAGGACCAAATATACAATATTGTTTGATAAAATATTAACAGTACAGTGAAATGAACATACTCCAAGGGACTGCGACGACCAAACAACTCTACCTTGAATCCTTGTGATCACACTCTAACTCTGTCCGGGTCTGATACCTCCAATACCTGGCTCTACACAAAAATGTACAGAAGTGTAGTATGAGTACACCATGGTCGGTACCCAGTAAGTATCAAGACTAACCTCATCGGAGTAGAGACGAGGTACAGTCAAGACACTCACCAGTCTAAAAACCTATGCAATATAGTATACAAAATAATACTGGAAAATAACTAGAAATGATAACAACAAAATCAATCAGTGATATAACAACAATGCAACAAGAATATCATAATTATTGCTCAGACGAATAAGGAACATAAGTACAACTAATTAGTCAAGTCCTTCAAATATAAATTCTCCCACTCCAGTATCCGCTTTGATTTCGCCTATAGTTTTTCAAATAATAATCTTCAGGATATAATACTTTCCAATAAATATATTTTCAAGTAAAAGTCACCATGTGATACCTCATTTCACAATCATAAAAATTACGGATCTCAGCCCACTTTCATATTTTTCCACGGCATCTCGTGCCCATATTTCTATCACCATCACACGGACAACTCACGTGTCAAAATATCAATGTATATAAGATCCGCATGATCAATTTATTTTTACTAAAGTAAGGTTAAAATCTTTAAATCAAGTAAGAAATCAACAAAGGAATGAATTTATTTTAGAAATTATTTTGGGTGAAAAAAATAATATTTCAATTAAAATGAAGCATCCGATGACTACTAATTTGGATGTAAAATTTATTAAATTAAAATATAATAGCAATTTCTTTTATTCGAAACAACTCATTTCTCGAAAATCAGTAAAAACCATAAACACAAATCTGCAAAGTCTTGTACAAAGAGCCAAAGCCAATACAATACAACAAGGAATACAAAATACATAATAAAATCAAATAATACATCACGGGAGAACACAAGAATTTACATATCATGAAAAAATAAAATAACCAAAGGCAAGTGCATCCATAGAAAAATATCAACAAAAGGCACTTCCGAGGTACCGCCTCGTAGTCCCAAAAGTAAATATGCAATATAGGGGGGATCTCCCGAGGTACCGCCTCGTAGTCCCAAAAGTAAATATGCAAGACAGGAGGAATCTCCCGAAATACCGTTCCGTAGTCCCAAAGTAAATATGCAGGGCAGGAGGATCTCCCTGAATACCGTTCTGTAGTCCCAAAGTAAATATGCAGGGCAGGGGGATCTCCTGGAATACCGTTCCATAGTCCCAAAGTAAATATGCAGGGCAGGGGGATCTCCTGGAATACCGTTCCATAGTCCCAAAGTAAATATGCAGGGCAGGGAAATCTCCCGAAATACCGTTCTGTAGTTTCAAAGTAAATATGATTTCAACAACTGCACATCAAGTGCTCACATATCACAAATGGCTCATCAAGCGCTCAAATATTACAACATATCACAAATTATACATTGAGTATTTCAACTTGCCACAGAAATCAATAATACATCATTTTCCACAATAAGGAGTCCATGGCTCGATCATAATGTGCAAAAAATCTTAACAAAAATATCTGGGAGTGAATAACTCAACAAAATAATATTTCACATAAATTCAAGGTGGCAATCACACCAAATCATCATAGAAAAATAATTTCAATAAACAAGGATCTAGGCATGACAAATAGAAGATTTAATAAGTGCCAACAATTTTCAACTTAATACATAAGGGCGTCTAAGGATTTTAATCAACGAAATTTGCACATATAAACCAAGTACGTATTCGTCACCTCGCGTACATGGTTTTCAATTACACAATTTACATATAATACTCAATGCCTAAGGGGTATTTTTTCCACTCGAGGTTAAGCAAGACACTTACCTTTTTGAAGTTATGCCGATATTTCAAAATCGTCTTCTTGCTTGAATTAACCTCCGGATCGCTCAAATCTATCCAAATTAATTGTATAACTTCATTAAAATTCATCGGAAATAATTCCGGATAATAATACGTCGACTTAAAATTTTATTCCAAAAAATCAACAAAAGTCAACGCGAGGCCCGCCCTCGGAATCCGATATAATTTTCATGAAATCCGAATACGCATTCCGATACGAGTTTAACCATACCAATTTTATCGAATTCCAATAACAACTCGACCTCCAAATCTTAAATTTTTATTTTTGGAAGATTTTTACAAAAATCTTGATTTCTTCAATTAAAATCAAAATTAAACAATAAATATAATCATAGATTCATGAAATATAATTACTTTAGGATATAGAATACTTACCCGAATCCATATGGTAAAAATCGCCTCAAAAATCTCTTCAATCTGTGCTCCATAACTCTAAATATGTTAAAAATGGCTAAAACCTCGAAATATAGCTACTGCCCAGGTATTTACTCTTCCCAATCACGGAAAATGCTTCGCGATCGCGAAGCACAAAATATTTCAGCCCTAAAATTGCTCTTCTCGATCGCGAAGAACAAACTCCCCAACTCTTCCAGACAGCCTCTAGTATAATAGTCATAACTTTTTCCCGAATCTTCAATAAATCAAACTCGACCACACCCGCGGGTCATAATACATATTGCGAACCTGCTCGAGACCTTAAGTCATTGAACGGGGCGTAAATTCTTAAAACAACAAGTCAGTCGTTACAAGTATATATTTTTCATGATGTAGTAAAAGTATTTTGTTTCATTTCAACAAAATGAGTACTTTTTTTTTCATGATTTAGAAAAAGTATTTTCTTTTATTTTAACAAAACAAGTACTTTCTTTTCATGATATAGAAAAAATATTTTCTTTAATTTTAACAAAATGAGTACTTTCTTTTCATGATGTAGAAAAAATATTTTCTTTCATTTCAACAAACTAAGTATTTTTTTTCATGATTCTGTTTGATGAGTCGTGTATCATGTGGCTGGTCTTACTTTACAGATGTTATGAACTCCTCTTTGTTGTGGTATAGTAGTGTTGTATTCATTCATGCATTATCCCTGGGATTGCAAAAATTGGCGCTTGATGAGAGTTTTGTAGGTGCTACTTTGGAGTTTTGCAACTGGCGTGTGGATATAGTCTGTAATAGTTAGCCTATATATAGTTAAGTTTACATTTGTAATATGTAGCATTAGTATGCTTTTTTCAACTTATATTTGTTCAATTTGTAAGACCTGAACCAATTTTTGGATTTTATTTATATATAGTGGCTACTAGGCACATAGCCTAGTAGTATATTTGCTAAAAAAAGTATTTTTTTTTTCTAAAATAGAAAAAGTATTTTTTTTCAACAAAATGATTAGTTTCTTTTCATAAAGTAGAAAAAAGTATTTTCTTTCATTTCAACAGACTGAGTATTTTCTTTTATGAGGTAGAAAAAGTATTTTTTTTTCATTTAACAAAATGGGTAATTTCCTTTCATGTTGTAAAAGGATACTTTCTTTTTCAACAAAATAAAATATTTTTTTTTATCGAGCTCAAATTTTAACATTGTTCTTGTGTAAAAAAGTAAAGTAGCACATTAATTCCTNAGAAAAATATCAACAAAAGGCACTTCCGAGGTACCGCCTCGTAGTCCCAAAAGTAAATATGCAATATAGGGGGGATCTCCCGAGGTACCGCCTCGTAGTCCCAAAAGTAAATATGCAAGACAGGAGGAATCTCCCGAAATACCGTTCCGTAGTCCCAAAGTAAATATGC
>AWOL01S0006637.1:21087-56441 GCA_000715115.1 Nicotiana otophora | reverse complement strand
TATATATATGTATGTATATATATATATATATATATATATATGTATGTATATATATATATATATATATATATATGTATGTATATTTTTATGTATATATATGTATGTATATTTTTATATAAAGTTTTTAAAATTTTATGGTACATATTAGTCATTTGTATTTTTAGTCTAGTTCTTTGCTATTATAATAATCTAATTTTTTGCCTTCTAGTGTGATTGATAGTTTTCTTTTACTAAGTACAAGAATTTATTTCATGTTAAAAATAATCGATTTTTAATTGAGTACTTAAGTTGTTCATCACTATTTGAGTCAATTATCATCAATATATCTTGGTAAATGATAGGTTTCTCAAAGAGCAATTGGTTTGATAACGTTATATTGAAAATGTAGTCGCCGGAATATGCGTTTGGTAGAGTATGTCTCATATTTAAGAAAAACCCAACAAATAACCGAAAAATCGAAAAAAATCGAATCGAAAAAAAACCGAGTTAATTGGTTTAGTTTGGTTCTAATATTTGAAAAACCGACTTACTTGGTTTGATTTCTTTTTATGAATAAACCGATCCAAACCGAACCATGAACACATGCTAAAAAGTCATTTATATAGACCGGAGGGAGTAATAAAGATCCATAATCATTCATACGTGAATTATGTTCTTATATTGGTAAATAATGACATCACATCCCACGTGGCCTGTGAATAATCCAATTTCTCTGAGTGCAAATTCCGATCATCTTCAGCAAACACCAATTCTTAAAAATGAACCCATGAACATCTACAAAAGACGTTTCTTCAACTTAAACACTCACCAACTTCAACTCAAAAATTGTCCAAACGCTTACTAGGTGGCATTTGATTTTCCAAAATAATTTTGCAAAAACTTATTTCCAATTTTTTTGCTTACTATTTTCACATAATTCAGCTCTGAGCCAACGATCGATCGACTCCTACACCATTCTTAGACCAAGAATAGAAAATTCTCATGAGCAAACCAAGCTAAACATAATGATAATTGAGTTCAATGATTTACATTGTTATGTATTTACATGTGAATATAAAACAAGAAATCACTCCTGGAGGACAAACGAACCCTCTATTCTTTTCCCCAGAGGTTGTGAAGCAAAACTCAAAGGATTAAATGCATCGTCAAAACTTGAAGCAGGAGCGGGCTTGAATTCATAAGGACCTCCTTTTACACCCCAAACCTGTAATATTGGACAAAAAATACATGTCTTGTCAGAGGCTGTGGTTCCTCAAACAAATCAATGAATAATTGAGACACGAATCACTAGGAGGCTTTTAAGGAA
Source organism: Nicotiana otophora (assembly GCA_000715115.1). Taxonomy (NCBI): domain Eukaryota; kingdom Viridiplantae; phylum Streptophyta; class Magnoliopsida; order Solanales; family Solanaceae; genus Nicotiana; species Nicotiana otophora. The sequence continues at coordinate 55,135 of AWOL01S0006637.1, read as the reverse complement.
AAGGCAAGTTTGAAGCATATGGAACTAACTTGATTGCCATCAACATCATAGCCTCTATCCCAGGCATGTATCTCATTGTTCTTTAACACAGCTAGTTCGGAGGTACAGCGCGTTGCACCATTCTGCTACACAGGCAAAATAGACTTGCAGTACTTAATAGGAAAGGAGAAAACATCACAGGGTATCATGACGCGAATCTCGCCAGTAAAACTGATGAAAACTTAAGCAAATACCCATGAATTAGGAAATCCATCTGCAGGTGTTGAACCTTCATATAAGCATCGTTTCCCACGTTCACAGCGCTTTAGATGAATGGTAGTCAAATGTTCAGCAATGTCCTGGGTATGACAATAGAATTAAAATGACTTCCCAGCAGAAACAGTATGTTCCAAACATTTTTCAGTAGCATAACAATCAAACTAGGAATATATTAAACAGTTTGTCATGGTTGGCTTGGTTATTTTAAGCAGCAGAGACATGGAATGAGGGAGAACATATGTATAAAGTTACAGACCTGAGCCTATATTCAAAAGTAAAAAAAAGTGATCCGATCTTAATGTGTTCAAATGTTTACCCCAATAACTTCTTCAGGTTCCGGACGTTGGTCCCTAGGGCGATCGCAGAAGTTCTTGTACTCCTCTGCATCTCTGATGGCATATGTGCTTACCTAGAATTTGGCACAGGTACAATGAAAACTTATTTGCGACGAAGAATGAAAATAAGGCTGCAAGGCTTGGTTTCTATCACCAACAATTAAAAACAACATATCACCAACAATTAAAAGTAAGGATACTGAGAGTAGAGATGTTAAAGGAACTAGAATTTATTAGCACAAGTATTTTCCTAAGCACAAGTGTTTTCCTAAACAACCAACAGACTACCTTCATGCTACTTTTAAAGACACCCAAACATCCTCTCACCCACACCCATCATAGAGTTGAAACGAGTAATAATTCATGAGAACAGGCTTGTAAGGGAAGTAGAACTGTGTCCAATCACATTATTATACATAATGCAACAAGAAATGGTGATGATTCTACATTAATTAGTACTATCTTACTAGTAAGTGTTATGCCACTCGTGTCAAACAAAAAGTGTGAAGAGGCTTAGCAAGGGCAGTAGAATATTAGAATTTAGAGAAAATTCAGGCCACAGAAAATATGAATTGGGACCAACCTCAACATCACATTTCAGCTCCTTTGCACAAGGCTTGACCATGAAAAACCTCTGCAACAATGTTATATTAGAATTGATTGAGCTCGAGTGCTCTTAACTATAAGAGCAACTAAAATATAATAGCTACTGTGATGTCATCTTATATGATTATCTGGGTTTCAGCAACCAAAGCAACAGAACAAAGAACTTAAATTAAGGTAGCAGGTCTATAATGCAACAGTCTTGATTATAACAAGAACAAAAAGAAAATAATATTGGATGTTACTCACCTGTCGGAAGGGTTTATGGGGTGTCCGCCAAAATGCCTACAACACAAAAGAAGATCCATCATAAAACCGACTTTCATGGATCCAACCAGAAGCATGGAGGAAGAAACTAAAGCAAGATATAGACGTACCTGTTCAAAATATAAAACTTTAGAGCCATCTACCATGTCGGCAGCAGGACAGGAAAGCCATCTATACATAGAAAACATGAAAGTTGAATAAAAGATTTAAATAACAGAACTCTCACCAATTTTTTTACTACATCAAGAGATGAGCATATGCTTCCAGAAGCAAAACTTCTGGAGAGACACATGCTTACATGCCCGGCGCAGTCATTGGAAGATTGCTATCCAAATTATCGAAAGATACGCATCCTAAAGATTGTAACTTCGCAGGCCAATCAAGCAACGACATTCAAAGTGGACAAGATTTTATCAATCTGCTAAGCCTCAATTCAGACTATGTCGGGCTAATTTCGTCTCCAGAAATTCAAGTTAAAAAGGTTCAATACATATTACAGTTTTTAGCTAAACCTTCTCCCTGATAAAGTCTGGCAGTAATATTTCAAAGCAAATCCAAAATCAAAACTGAAATAATGAAAATTATAAGCGAAAAACATAATACCTGAAATTAAAATAATTATCAGGATCCCTAACAGCTTGCTCCTTGGAAAACTACAATAAAACTCGAAAAAATCAGTTATTCTCACTTTCTTCACTCTCACTTTCTTCACAGTTCTAGAGGAGCAAAAGTAGCAGAAATAGAAAAACAGTAGCGTAGTACCTTTTCCCCGCTAAGTGACTGTGCGACAATTCGAGCATGGTCCCAACGTGTGGTCGACTTAGTGAGCCGCCGTACCAATAAAGCGCCTCCGATAAGCACCAGCGACTTGAGAACCGCTCCACGAGCTCGGCTCCACCCGTTTGAGTTCGGATCCGATTTTGAGTCCGAAACCGAGTCTGAGCCCGGGCACATACTGGTCTTTAACACTTTACAGTGGACTCTCTAATAGCAGATGATTTGACCTATAAATCATCCTCGAATTTTACAAACTTGAATTGAATTCAAATGCTTCAGCTTCTTTTTCTTCTCAAATTTCTGCAAAATTACAAACTTCAGAAAATGGGGAAATTTTTGAAGTATTTTTTATTGGCGTAGAAGCATTGGCGTAAGTAGTCTCATGCCGTCCTCTCAATCCCCACCACTTGTTTTTTCAAGTCCGACCACATTATTGGACATATAGTAGAATCTTCTACTGGGCTCAAGCCCACTATTATCCCAATCTCAATGTCAGCTATAAGGCCCACTTGCATCAATCTCCAACGTTTTTATATCTTTTCTAATTCTACTCTCTTGAAAAAGAAAAAGATTTAGCTAAAGGTGTAAAAAAGGTAATTAAGTGATAATTGATTGATATAATAAGAAAGATAACGGTTTCCCTTTTTTGCCCTTTAGTGATATAAAACTTTGATAATATTGTGTATACGGGTAACAATCGGGGATAGAGCATATCCCGATTTTCCGGTGAAGAAAACGGAAGGGCATGGACACACGAGACTGAAATCGAGGCCGGGAACCTTTCGCATCAAGACCCTCGAAAGAAGAACAATGTGTTCATCATCGGGCGTGATAAAGCAATGCTCCCCTGACCCAGAACGAGTTCTAAAACCTCGAGAAACATGAAAAACGATTATACACAACGGATAAAGGGCCGTCATATTCATACCTGACCGGATATCACGGCGCGAGTCTCGCTCAATGTCGGTTACAGATCAGTAATTAACAAGAAAGAAAGATTTTTACCCTTTTTAGACTTGTATTAGGGATTAAACTCTCCTACTATATAATGAGGAGAGTTTTTCTTTTGAGGGACGCATTGTAACATGCAAATTAAGGCAATACAAATTTATTTTTCTATTTTCTAGCTATTGAAAAAATTCTTATTTAACTGTTTGTTCTTCATCCGATTTGGGTTCGAACAAAGGGTCTGATCGGGGGCGAAACTACTGTTCAGCCTAGGTTCGGGCTAGGCCGTAACATTACAATTGGTTTGATCATTCATTTTGTCTTTAACTAGTTTATCTAATATTCTTGATTATTTGTAATGAATCAATCTACATATCCTTAAAACCGTGTACAAATTTTTGGGGCGATTTTTCTAAATTCTTGTTAAAGTCATGATTTCATTAATTAAATTAGTTTATTATAGTTGTATTTATAGTATGTGATTATTTTTGGCTAGATTTGGGCCATTCGGAGTTGGAAAGTCGAGGAAAAGGCGTTCTTGTTGATTGAATGAGCTTGGTTCGAGGTAAGTGGATTGCCTCCTTCTGTGGGGGAAATCCTCTTAGGATATTGTACTGTTGTGATACTTCTATGATATGTGAGTGTCGTATACGCGAGGTGACGAGTGCGTACATGGGTTAATTATTATAAAACCTGGTTTTTACTAAATAGTAGCATGTTACATCTTGCTGTAATTGTTGTTTCCATCGATTTCGAGCTGTGTGTTTCTTTTGGGACTACGAGGCGATACCTCGGGAGATCCCCCTGCATATTTACTTTAGGGACTACGAGGCGGTACCTCGGGAGATCCTCTGTTGAGCATTTATTTTTGGGACTACGAGATGGTATCTCGGGAGTGCCTCCGTTGTTTATCCCTATGTGTTGTGTTGTTATCTTTCTATGGTTTCTCCTCGCTAAATTTTCAGTCTCTTATTACATTGCTAATTTTTCTGCCTTAAATTATTTATATACCAATATGGCCCTGACCTGACCTCATCACTACTCTGCCGAGGTTAGGCTTGGCACTTACTGGGTACCGTTGTGGTGTACTCATGATACTCTTCTGCACATATTTTGTGTGCAGATGTAGGTACCTCCTACCAGCCCCGCTATTAGTTGCGTACTTGTTGTTGGTCCGAAGACTTCAAGGTATATCTGCCAGCGTCCACAGACCTCGGAGCCCCTCTCTGTCCCTTTCGTGTTGTTCCTCCTTTATTTTTTCTAGTTACTGATGTATAGAAACAGTTAGACAAATTCGCAGAGCTTGTGACTTGTGATTACCGGGTTTTGGGAATATTGTTGCACTCGAGCTGTTGGTTACTTGTACATGCCAAGCGGCATTTTTCGTTATATAGCTATCTATTGAAATTAGTGGTTGTTTCTGTCTCTATTTTTTATTATTCCGCAATTGTTAGGCTTACCTAGTCGTAAAGACTAGGTGACATCACGACATCTTACGGAGGGAGAATTGGATCGTGACACTTGTTTACTCGCCATTCTTTGACTATGACCGTGTTAGACCTTCATGCCTTAGATTCCTATTTTTGAGTCTCTTTTAGGCTAATTCATGCTTTACTATAATCTTGTTGTTCTGAAAACTAAGCATGTATGCTTACTATGTCAACCTAAGTGATATGCCTCCTCAACTCTGCTAATGTTGCACATGCTATACCATTTCGCTTGTTATGAACCTATATTGTCAGTCTTTATGCTAAAACGGCTTTATTAAGGTTGTTCTCCATTGGTCCTTTAACTTTCATAATTAGATCCCCTGCTTGAAATTGCCTTGAGCTGTTTTTGACCATATTAATATTTGAACTTCTTTAGAAGTAGTCTATTATCCTGTGATAATCAATCATGTCCCCTAAACTTGGAAAATACAAGCATGAACTCATTTTGTGTGTGTCCTACCAACATGTCACATGAATTTGTCTATACGTCTTGGTGATAATTAGGTTTACAGTCCTAAGAAATAGTTGTGTGGACTTCATTACTTGTTTAGTTAGTTCAACATGTAGTTTGTTGCTTGTAATCATGTGTGAATCCTTCATTTGGGCTTGGTGTCTGTTCTATGCGATGTTGGGCTTGGTTGTTGGATTCAGACTTGTTGCTGGTCTTATGAGTTGAGTTTTGACTTTTGAGTCTACTGGAGTTGTCGAACGCTTAGGAAAAGCACTGAGTTATCTGTACTAGGCCTATCATTGGGCCTATAGTTGTCTTCTTCTGCAGCTATTCATATTTAATTTGTCCGGGCTGTAATAACTTGTAATAACGAATGATGAGGAAGTTAATAAAAGGGGCTGAGGTATTCTAATGCTTGCATAAAAGAGTAGAAAACATGCATATAGGGTCTATGTGTTCTATTTGCTATTTCTTTCAGCATGCATTATATGTTATTTAGTTTATTGTGGTTTACGCTGATAGAAAGCATGCCTATAGGAAATCACACACTTAACTTAACTTGTCTAATACTTGTACATAGGGGTATTCATAAAAACCCGAAAAACCGAACCAAACCGACCAAAACAACCGATATTTTTAGGTTTGGTTTGGTTTTGGTTTTAAATTTTAAAAACCGATCAAATTTGGTTTGGTTTTAGTTTTAATAATAAAAAAAACGAACCAAACCGACTATAAAAGTAGCTATTTAAATTTATTATTACACCTATATATATGTATATTTTTAAATAAAGTTTTTAAAATTTTATGGTACATATTAGTCATTTGTATTTTTAGTTTAGTTCTTTGCTTTTATAATAATCTAATTCTTTGCCTTCTAGTTTGATTGGTAGTTTTCTTTTATTAAGTACAAGAATTTATTTTATATTAAAAATAATTAATTTTTAATTGAGTACTTAAGTTATTCATCATTATTTGAGTCAATTATCATCAATATATCTTGGTAAATGATAGATTTCTTAAAGAGTAATTGGTTTGATAGCGTTACGTTGAAAATGTACTCACCGGAATATACGTTTGGTAGTGTATGTCTCATATTGAAAAAAACCCGACAAATAACCGAAAAACTGACAAAAACCGAATCGATAAAAAACTGACTTAATTGGTTTGGTTTGGTTCCAATATTTGAAAAACCGACTTACTTGGTTTGGTTTCTTTTTAGGAAAAAACCGGCCCAAACCGAACCATGAACACTTGTACACCACTCAAAGCATGTTATTAAGCATTTGCTGTACTTGTTTCTCATTGTGCACGTTTAGACAACATGCCTATAGGATGCAAAAGAATGTGCTTGGCTAGTCTATATACCATGTCTATAAGGATCCAACTAATCAATCAATCAGCCACCTCTATTGTTTTTAGTATACTGCTCATCTAGATATCATGACTATAGGACCTTAATCAATCAATCAACTATTTCCGTTACATTCACGACACTGCCCCACCTTAGATGACGTACCTCTAGGGATAAAGCATTATAAAATCAATTCAAATTGTCAATTGTTAGAAATCCTGCCTATAGGATACTGTCACCTCCCTAAGAAACATGTTTATAAAATCAGCGTCGTAAATCCTAAGTGTTTGAACAGCCTTAATGCCTCATCGCATGAACAATGTAGATGTCATGCCTATAGGTTTGCAATACTTTAATCTGCAAATTCATTAGTTTAAAGCTTCAACGCTGCCTGTACAACGCTGGAAATCAGAATCACATAGAAACTATGCCTATAAGACTTAATGACTCTAATGCGTCTGAAATTGTCTCCTGCCTAACTGCCCGCGTGCATTTATTGTTGATGTGTGGAGGTTAACTTGAGCCTTTAATTAAACTTATGTGTAGTCCTACATGTTTTTAAATGTGCACTAGTTTTATCATTTTGAGCATCCTAAGTGAAGTCTCTAACTACCCAAATAGAGGTCCAAAGCCTTTTGGACTATAGGTATGGGACAGGTAGTGCACGCATAGGGTATGACCTAGAACTGAATTAGAGAGCCTTTAGGTAAACAACTTTAACATAGTAATCGGGTAGCAGGAGATGATGGTCTATGCGCGCTGAATAATATGAGCAACCCCTAACTCAAAGGAGTTGCGAAGTATTATTTATGTTGCATGGAGTGATCCTTTAGACTAAAAAACTTAGGACCCCCCTTTCTTTATGTATTTGTTATTTACACTTAGTCATTTAACATAGATCAATGTAGTTATATCTCTATAGTCATTAATATTTGTGCAGATTCTCACGTGCTCTAATAAGACTTTTCGACTTCTAAATTTCCCTTTATTTATTTGATCACCTAGTCTAATTACATAATTCACATAGTTTAAAGTTTGGTCGGGACCCACAATTGTGGACCTCAAAGAGTTTCTAACACCTTCTCTTTGAGGTAATTTGAGCCCTTACCCGTTCTTTGGTAACACGCACTAGTCAAACAAAGTTACTTGCAAATAGGTGCCCTAACGCACCTCAAAATCGTTAAGTGGAGACTCTTATCTTTTAATACCCATTAAAAAGAGTTGTCATACGTCGAAACCCGCTTTCGCGAGAAAACAGGGCGCGACAATGCCTTATACGGTTCAGTGCCTACTGTTCCTCATTGAAGAGACTTGACATGTCCACCTCGTTCATATTTTCCGGGTCCTCCTCGATCACCAGGCATCGGAGATAGCTGACTACACCCACCAGAGCAGACAGGACCCGGCCATCCTCCAGGATTGTGAGAATGACCATTCTCTTACACTCGGTGCACGCCCGGAGTGAGAAATTGCTTCACTAGTTTTGGTCTCGAACTCAGCCCACCAGCCCCCGAGGGAACATCCTTCTTTGGGACCTCCAGGTGACCAAGCTCAGCAAAGTCCTCTAGTGTGGCCATGTCCATGCCGTCGAGAAACGTATTGAGGGCATCATCTGGGCCCTATGCTCCCTCACTTGACTTTTCTTTGCCCGTTTGGGCCTCTTCGAGCATGGACTCGGTATAGAAGGGAGTCTCCACAATGTCAATGACACCAGTCGACTCTTTCGGAACAGTTTCGGCTTCCTGGGAGGCCGCATCCTCCATCTCCCCCTAAGGTTCCCGAGTTAGAAGGGGATCGACCTTATCGTCCTATTTCTCGGTCGGCGCCTGCTCCCCCTCATTAAGGGTCGACCCATGAGCGACGAAGATGTCTTCTTCTTCGGGCTCATCCCTGAGCCGGTAGAGAGTGTCAGGATCTGGTACCCTGGACTTGGTGCTTTTCTTGGGCTTCTCGACCCGGGTGACCGCCCTCTTCTTCCTCTTTGCCTCGGGGTCTGGGGAACCCGAGGACTTTCTCTTTTTATTCTTTTTCTCCCCCTTCGCGGTAGCCCCGGGCTATCCCGAAACGGAGGGCTCGGTAAGCTAGGAGGGACCCTCTTTCTTATACAGCGGTCTAAGTTCGGTGGTCTTAGGTAGACCTGAAAGAAAATAGAAATGGTTAGCACCATGAGAACGGGCCTCCCATTTTCCCTTCGAAAGTTTGCTCCATACGTGCTCAGAGTACGACATCTGCTTACAGATCCCCTCGACCCACTACTTGAACCAGGGGATTGCATCAGAAATTGGGCAACGACTGCACGACCACAAACATAGGCAATGGGAGAAAGAATAAAAAGAGAAATACCCAAGAAAGACAATACTTACGGGATGCGTTCCACGCCTCGGGGAAAGGTAGAAACTCGGGGGGCAACAGGTCTTCGATTTTCGCTCGAACGAACCTCCCCTACCAGCTTCGGTCTCGATTCTCGTCAATACTTGATAAAGGAGCCTTGCTTGCTCGGCCAACGAGCTTGATTAGTCCCCCTCGGAAAATTCGAGGATTGTACAGGCGGAGTAGATGGTCGAGGGTGAACCGAGGAGATTCAGTGTTGTTCACAAAATGGCATAAGAGGATCACGATCCTCCAGAAGGACGGATGAATTTGCCCAAGGCACACCTCGTACTTTTTGCAGAAAGCAAGAACTATGGGGTCCACCAGGCGAGTGTGAAAGGGTAAGTGTAAACACTCATATACCCCTTCACGTGAGTGGTAATATCATAATTGGGCCCGGGAATGACCACGTCCTTACCCTCGTATTCACAATCCTCTCGGACCACAGGTTGGGTTTCTTCGATGACGGAGCATATGCATCTCCATGCTCCCTCACCTCGATCTTGTTGACTAGAGGCCTTCTCGACCTTGAAGTCGTCCCCGATAGAGCAGACCCTAGGCATGAAGCTCTTTATTGGGGGCTCCTGAGCCACATCGGGAACAGCCACCTCGGCATCTGCGACCGAGTGGGAAGATGAAGGGGCAGCCTGCTGAGGCACTGACTTAGAAGTTTTTGCCATTATAATCCGGAGAGTATAGATCTGAAGAAAAATATATAGATTTGAAAATGGTATGAAGGTATGAGATGAAGGTTCAAAGAAGATGAAGATGAATATATGAAGGCTTAATGAACAATGTATGAAGATCTGGAGAAGTTAAAAGCCATTAGAATGTTCGAAGGTAAAGTGTAGAGTCGAAAAGTGGAAGAAGTGAAAAGGGTTGAGGCTTTTATAGGGAAAAACAATCAATGCGCGATGTTTCGCATTCGAAGACAGCCAACCGATGACTGATACATGTCCGAATTCAGAACAACGCGACTGATGGGACATTTGGATTTACCCAACATTTCAACTATAACGTACGAGGGAAGAAACCAGGATTCATCTATCGTTTCGGCAAACCTACACTCCATAAAATGAGGGGACTCTCTGTATAAGGGTAAAATTAGGGATAGAGCATATTCCGATTTCCCGATGAAGAAAACGGAAGAAGGGCATGGACGCACGAGACTGAAATCGGGGCCGGAAACCTTTCACATCAAGACCCACGAAATAAGAACGATGTGTTCATCACCAGGTGTGACAAAGCAATGTTCCCCGAACCCAGAACGAGTTCTAAAACCTCGGGAAACACGAGAAACGGTTACACACGATGGATAAAGGGCCGTGATATTCGTACATGACCGAATATCACGGTGCGGATCTCGCTCGATGTCGGTTATGGATCAGTAATTAACGAGAAAGAAGATTTTTAACCTTTTTAGACTTGTACTAGGGATGAAACTCTGCTACTATATAATGGGGAGGTTTTTTCTTTTGAGGGACACATTGTAACACGCAAATCAAGGCAATACAAATTTATTTTTCTATTTTCTAGCTATTGCAATAGTTCTTATAGTTCTTATTTAACTGTTTGTTCTTCATCCGATTTGGGTTCGAACCAAGGGTCCGATCGAAGGCAAAACTATTGTTCAACCCAGGTTTGGGCTAGGCCATAAGATTATAACTAGTTTGATCATTCATTTGTCTTTAACTCGTTTATCTAATAATCTTGATTATTTGTGTTGAATCAATTTACATATCCTTAAATTGCCGTACAAATTTAATTGTTATCCAATTTAAGGGTAAACACATTGATCTGTTATGACTATTGTAATAAGGAATGAACATGTTACCAACGTCTCAACAAGAGTGTGATCTAGCCCGCCAAACTATATGTAAAAAAATATTTAGCGATCCTTTGATTTCCATGATTTATACATTATCATTTTCTTTTCAACAAATTACATGACTATTGTTGTTGTTGTTAGCGATCATTTGATTCATGAAAAAATTTACACGATGCAGAGATTATAATTTTAAAATAGTAATTTTTGGATTATTTTTAGTGTAAATTATTTTTGTGGTAAATGCTTGTTTTATTACATTAAAATAGGATATATGGTATACAATAGTTCTATTTCTATATGGTTCATAATATAAAATTTAACATTTTTATCTCTAAAAGCCAACACCGTATAAGTTAGAAAGCCAACACCATATAAGTTAACTCATGTTCGAGAATAATATCGGATTTGCGGAAGAAAATTCTAGTAGTATTGTTTGAAAAAAATGTAACTTTCGGCTAAAATAGTTGAGTTTATATAATAATGGATTAAACTTAGTTAATAATAATATCTCTAGATATGCATTCCAAAAACGTGAATAACGTCAGACAAATTTGATAATGGGTTGATAATAACATGCATTAACTGTTCCAAAAGGTATGAGCAATAATGGAGAAAGAACTAACAATAAATTATAATAAATGACATTTAAGTAAATAGGAGAAGTGGTTCACTCAATAAAGGATGAAATTTATGATTGTCCCTCCTAACAATGATGAATGACAGACAAATCCTAGAATATTCGAATTATTCTCGGATCTGATGGAAAAGTATGGAATAATATGAACAAGAATTTTGATGAAAAGGTAGTGTTTGTATCTTTATAAGAGAGAGAAAATCTTTTCTCAAAAGTCTGTTCTTACCAAAATGAATGTCACATTCCTCCACTCATTGTCTTTTCTTTCTATTTATATGGGATATATCCCTAACAAACCCTAATAGTACAAATGGATAGAATATCCATTAGAATATTCTCTTTAATATCTTATTCTAAAAACTAGTCGTTACAACTCTATCTGCGGTGCTCGACCTCGACCATTGTTGACATCTCGATCACGAGTCTTGTTGTTTCCTGGTCGACCTCCACTGACTCTTTCCTCAATGCTACCTTGCCCTAAATATTCTGGGGCAGATTTTGACCTATACAAGTATAACTTATACAAGATACAGAAAAACTAACAAATTGCTGTAAAAAATATTTTTGAATCTTAATTGTGGCTGAGGGACGGTAAGTGTTAGTTCGAACAAGGTCGAACATAACCTACGTTTAATTATGGCCGAGGGCTAGTAGGTGTTAGTTCGAACAAGGTCAAACATATCCTACGTTTAATTATGGTCGATGGCCAGTATGTGTTAGTTCGAACAAGGTCGAACATAACCTACATTTAATTATGGACGAGGGCCAGTAGGTGTTAGTTCGAACAAGGTCGAACATAACCTACGTTTAATTATGGCTGAGGGCTAGTAGGTGTTAGTTCGAACAAGGTTGAACACAACTTACGTTTAGCTATGGCCGAGGGCCCGTAAGTGTTAGTTCGAACGAGGTCGAACATAACATACGTTTAGCTATGGACAAGGGACAATAGGTGTTAGTTCGAATAAGGTTGAATCATAGCACATGTTTAATTATGGCCGAGGGTCGGTAGGTGTTGGTTCGACCAAGGTCGCACATATCCTACATTTTAATTGTGGTCGAGGGTCGGTAGGTGTTAGTTCGAACAAGGTCGAACATAACCTATGTTTAATTATGTCGAGGGCCAGTAGGTATTGGTTCGAACAAGGTCGAACATAAACTACGTTTAATTATGGCCGAGAGCCAGTAGGTGTTAGTTCGAAAAACATAACCTACATTTAATTATGGCCGAGAGCCAGTAGGTGTTAGTTCGAACAAGGTCGAACATAACCTACGCTTAATTATGGTTGAGGGCCAGTAGGTTTTAATTCGAACAAGGTTGAACATAACCTACATTTAATTGTGGCCGAGGGCCGGTAGGTGTTAGTTCGAACAAGGTCGAACATAACCTACGTTTAGAAATATATGCTTCTATGTGCGGAGTTTGTCAACATCTTAAACTTTAAGCATTGTTGTCTTGGTTGTGCATTTGGAGAAATAGAAATAAACTTCATGCATTGTTGCTTTGTTCATGAACTTGGAGAAATTTATAAATCATCGGGTGTTGGCTGGCGTTCCAGTCCCAATCCCAGTCTATCTAGTCCCTTCATTGGTCGACCTGGAGAAGGCTTGAGAGGTCGAGCAATGAACTAACCGTCATGTGCCTCCATCTTTGCGTACTTCGACTTGAAGTGTCCCCTTCGTTGCCTCGTTAAAAACCACCTTGAGAATACCCCAATTGGGACAAAACTCAAGTGAGGGAAAAAAGAGTACGACTTGGGGGACGCTTTATCTCTTAGAAGTTGAAGTACTTGAGGTGGGTAATATTCCAGTTGTTTGGTAGTAGCTTTCCTTTCATTGTTTCTAGTTGGAATGACCCTTTGTTCGCTGTTGCTGTGATTTTGTACGGACCATCCCAATTTGTTCCTAGTTTGCCCTCTTGTGGGTCTTTGATTGCTTGTGTTTAGGCTTTAAGCACGTAGTCCCCGACTTTGAGCGGCCTAACCTTTGCCTTCTTGTTGTAATGGCGTTTTGCTTGTTGTTTTGGGGCATTCATTCTTATGTAGGCCATGTCTCTTCATTCTTCGACTTCGTCGAGTTCCTGCCTTCTACATTCATCGTTCCTTGGTCCGCTCTCGTGGGAGTATCTTAGACTGAGCTCCCCGACCTCGACCGGTATTACTGCATCAGTCCCATAGACTAAAGAGTAGGGCGTCTCTCCTGTGCTTCTCTTCGGCGTTGTTTGGTAGGCCCACAATACTTCTGGTAATATTTCCGGGGACAATCCCTTGGCGTCTTTGAGTTTCTTCTTCATGATGTTCAATATCGATTTGTTGGAGGACTCCGCTTGCCCGTTGCCCGCGAGGTGGTATGGCATCAAAAGTATTCTTTTGATACGCCACTTCTCAAAAACTTCAGCGACCTTCTTCCCAGTAAATTGGGGTCCGTTATCACAATTGATCTCTTTGGGGAGGCCGAACCGGCATATAATGTTTTTCTATATAAAGGCAATCACTTTCTGTTCACGTATTTGGGCGAACGCTCCTGCTTCCACCCACTTAGAGAAATAGTCAGTTAAAAGCAGAAGGAATCATACGTTACCTCGCCCTGCTGGGAGGGGGCCCACGATATCCATTCCCCATTTGATGAACGGCCAATATGAGGTGACCGAGTGGAGATGTTCTCCTGCTTGGTGAATCATTGGGCGTACTTTTGGTATTGCTCTTATTTTTTCACGAAGTCCGCGACCTCTATTGTTTATGGTGGGCCAGTAATACCCTGCCCGTATGAGGCATCTAACCAATGCCTGATTGCCGGAATGAGCTCCACAATGGCCTTCGTGGACCTCTTCAAGGACGCGTCGCGTCTGATTTGGGACCAAGCATTTCACCAGAGGGCCGCCGTACGTTGTCTTATACAAGTCATTGGGGATGATGTTGTACCTGGCTGCTTGCATTCCCAGTTTCTTGTCCTCTTTTTTGTCATCTGAGAGTACGTCATCCTGTATGTATGTAACAATACGGTTGCGCCAGTCCCAAGTCAGGTTTATGGTTCTTACCTCGATTTGGTCTATCGACGAGTTGAGAAGGTGGACTACACTTCTGTCTCCGGTTGCAATGTTTTTGGTGGTTGCGGATAGTTTGGCGAGACTGTCCGCTTCGACATTCTGTGCTCGTGGGATCTGGTCGAGTTGACATTCATCTAACTCGGGCAACAACTTGCAGATTTTGGTCTGATATTTCTGTAACCTTTGTTCCTTGATTTGGAAAGTCCTTGTGACTTGGTTGACTACGTGTTGGGAATCGCAGCGTAGTCTTAACCATTTCTCCCCATACTTGAGTGCTAGACTTAACCCTGCAATTACATCCTCATACTCGGCCTCATTGTTAGTCATATTTGGGCACCTTATAGGCTGGCGAATCACTTCGCCGGTTGGGACTTCGAGTACGAGTCCTAGTCCGGACCCTGACACGTTAGACGCGCCGTTTGTGTACAAAACCCAGAGGTTCTGTGTTTGGGGAGAAGCGTGGGCATCTTCTCTTTCAACTTCGGGCATTATGTTTATGCTGAAGTCGGTGACGAAGTCAGCGAGGACTTGCGACTTTATAATTGCTCGCTGTTGATATGTGATATCGTGCTGGCTCAGTTCGATGGCCCATTTGGCCAACTGTCCCGATAGCTCGGGTTTATGCAAAATAGTCCTTAGGGGGAAAATCGTGACGACCGAGATGGGGTGGCACTGGAAATATGATCTAAGCTTTCGCAAAGCTATGACTAAGGCCAGAGCCAATTTTTTGAGGTGAGGGTACCTCGTCTCGACGTCGACTAATGTTTTGCTAATGTAATAGATGGGAGACTGCGTACCTTTATTTTCTCGAACCAAGGCTACGCTTACAGCTACTTCGGATACAACGAAGTAAACGAGGAGACGTTCCCCTGGCTCCCGCTTTCAAAGCAGTGGTGGTGATGACAGGTACGCTTTTAACTCCTTCAGGGCCTGGGCGCACTCAGAAGTCCATTGGAGGCCGTTATCCTCTTTGAGTACGCCGAAGAATCTGTGACACCTGTCTGATGATCGTGAGATGAATCTTGAAAGGGCGGGAATACGGCATGTCAACATCTGAACCTGTTT
Organism: Nicotiana otophora; assembly: GCA_000715115.1. Taxonomy (NCBI): domain Eukaryota; kingdom Viridiplantae; phylum Streptophyta; class Magnoliopsida; order Solanales; family Solanaceae; genus Nicotiana; species Nicotiana otophora. The sequence goes on along the minus strand of AWOL01S0006637.1, from coordinate 39,715 downwards.
TTTGGTGGTCAAGTGTTTTGGTATCCCCTCGATTGCTTTGATTTGATCAGGATTGACCTCAATTCTCGTTGTAATACCAGGAAACCTAGAAATTTTCCCGAGGCCATGCCGAACGCATATTTTTGGGGGTTCAGTTTCATTCTGTATCGTCTGAGTATGTCGAAGGTCTCTCTTAGATGGTCGATGTGATCTTCTTTCCTTTTGGACTTGACTAACATGTCGTCTATATATACTTCCATCGTTTTAATGAACTGGTCTTTGAACATCCTCGTCACCAACCTTTGGTAAATTTCCCCTGCGTTTTTCAGCCCGAAGGGCATGACCCTGTAGCAGTACATCCCATGACGGGTGATGAATGCGATTTTCTCCTGATCTTCTTCTTCCATGAGGATTTGATTGTAGCCTGAATAGGTGTCCAAGAAGCTCAATAATTCATGCTCGTCCGTTGAGTCAATGAGTTGGTCGATATGGGGTAATGGAAACAAATCCTTAGGGCATGCCTTATTCAAATCTGTGAAATTCACGCACATCCGCCATTTTCCATTCTTCTTTTTCACCATCACCACGTTGGCAACCCACTGGGGATACTTAGACTCCCTAATGGATCCATTTTCCAATACTTTTTCCACCATTTCTCGTACTGCGTCATTAATTGTGGAGTTGAACTTACGCCTGACCTGCCTTACCGGGGGGTGAAATGGGTCGACGTTCAGTTTGTGCGTGGCGATTTCCTTTGGGACACCTGGCATAACTGCATGGCTGAAAGCAAACAAATTTGCATTAGTAGTTAAGAACTGAAGGAATTTACCTGGTTCCTGAAGTTTGCAGACGATGTAAGCTTTCTTACTGTGACCGTTGGTGTCTAATTGAATGAGGTCGAGGTCTTCTATGGTCAATTCCGCAGCTTCAACCATATCGAGGTCTCTGATGATATCTTCGCTATCATCACATATCGACCTCGACCCTGTTGATTTCTATGCCTCTTTCTCTTTGTCCTTCGCTTGTTGAGTGGCCGTGCAGTCTAGGACGATGCGGTATGATTCTTGAGATGTGCGTTGTTCCCCTCGTATGTTGAATATCCCCCAGGGAGTTGGGAATTTGATGACCTGGTATAAGCTAGAGGGGATGGCCCTCATGGTGTGTATCCATGGTCGCCCTATTATGGCGTTGTACATTGTGTCTTGGTCCATGATGTGGAACATGGTCTCTAAAGTGATGCCACCGGCCAAAATAGGGAGCATGATTTCGCCTGATGTTCGCTCAATTGCATTGTTAAAACCAGTTAGCGTGATGCAATGCGACACTATCTTATCTTCGAGTTTCATTTGTGCAAGTACTCGAGGATGGATAATGCACGCGCCACTCCCATCATCTACCATGATGCGTCTCACATCGGTATCTAAAATTTGTAAAGTAATAACAAGGGCATCATAGTAAGGGAAAACCAAACCATTGATATTTGACTTATCGAAGATGATACTTTCTTCGAGTACGACGTACCGCTTGCGGGTGATTGGCCGTTTGAGCTTGTGGGTAGTGGTGAACTTTGCGCTGTTTATGGAAGCATCTTCACTGCCACGATGATCATGTGGATGGGGCGGGTCAGTGAGGGCGGTTTTAGCAGCCCTTAATGTTGTTCGCGTCCTCTGGCAAAGTTGGTCCTTCCCCGGTCGCTCAGCAACTCTTTGAGGTGTCCCTGTCGTAACATGTTTATGACCTCCTGCCTTAGGGTGATGCAATCTTCGATTCTGTGCCTTCGTTCTTGATGGAACTCGCAAAGGGCGTCCGATTTTCTGGTACTCGAATTTGACCTCATCTTTTGTGGCCACTTCACCTTTAGTCCGAGCTCCTCCAAGGCGTAGACTATTTCTGTAGGTGACACACAAAAGTTATGAACGGATAATAAAGGAGACATACCTCTTTCATTCCGATGAGTCCTTATCCTTGATCTGAGTAGGCCTTCTTCGTGGCAGGAGGAGGGTGAAATGACCACTCTGACATATGGTTGATGTCGTTCCCTATTGGGTAGTGAAGAAGCAAGGTCCCTTCTGGTATCATTACTTCGATCTTTTCTGGATTTGGTCTGTATCGAGGTCAGTCGATGAGTTGGTCCATTGAGGTCGTCCTCATCTGCTCGGACCTCGGCACAATATGCATTGTGTATTTCATCCCAAGTGGTTGGGGGATACTTCATCAGTCGACTCGGTAGCTTTTTAGTCGCCCTCGAACCGTCCCTACTCAGCCCATTCTGGAAGGCTGCGACTGCCATCCCTTCTGACATATTTGGTAGGGTCATCCTTACTCGGTTGAAGTGGGTGAGGAAGTCCCCCAGTCCCTCTCCCGGAGACTTCTTAATAGCGAATATGTCGTTCACTTTTGCCTCAGCTTTCTTGGCCCCAACATGAGTCGTAAGTCCATCTCTTTGAAAGTTTTGATGAAGCGCGCAGGTAGTTGTAAACACCATGTCAACACTCCTCGTGTGAGGGTTTCACTGAATTTCTTCAGCAAAATGGAGGATACTTATTCTTTGGCGAGATTATTGCCTTTCACGGCGGTGACGTAGTGAGTCACATGATCCTTAGGGTCAGTCGTGCTATCATATATTTTTAGGTAGGGTGGCATTTTGAAGGTGTTCGGTATGGAATGTGGGGCTGCATCATTGTTGTATGATTGCTCGACAAATCGGCCGGCGTCTCTCCTCGGCAACAGTTTGGGGCGCCCGGTATTTTATTGACCCTTTCCTAGTGTTCTTTCATCTGATCTCAGAGTACCTTGTTCTCGTCCTCTATTTCCTCCATCCTTTTAAAAATAGTTGCAAGAGCGTTATTACATACGTTATCAATGACGTTGTGAGTAATACCTGTTGTTAGAGGTGGAGGGAGTAGGTCATACTGTTTGTTCGCCTGTTACACAATAAAAATCCTTGCATTTTCCACAGTCGCATCTCGGGTGGACTTGCTGAGGACGCCAGTTAACGCGTCGGTTAGCCATGCTTCAAGGAGCTTTTTTACAGTTGGGGGCGTCTCTTCCCTCACAGATGTGGAGGCTCCCTTACCAAGAGATTTTGTGATGCTGCAGTGAGGAGGGGTGACCTATATCGCCTAATGGAGGCATTGGGCATTGCGTCTTTGTCCGATGTTTCACATCTCTCATTGATGACGTTCATGAGGTTGGTTGGGAGGTCATTTATTATTCTCGTTCTTTCTTCTCTGTTACCTGCCATATTAGATTTGTGCATACAAAGAAAGGAGATCTCGTTCTTGCTTTTTTTACGTTAGCGATCCGTGTTAGTTATAGATCTAGAAGAAACTAAAAATTTTACTAGGAAAACCCCACAGACGGCGCCAAATTGTTTGACCAAAGAATGTAACTTTCGACCAAAACAGTTGGGTTTATATAATAATGGGTTAAACTTAGTTAATAATAATATCTCTAGATGTGTGTTCCAAAAATGTGGATAACATTAGACAAATCTGACAGTGGGCTAACAGTAACATGCATTAATTGTTCCAAAAAGTGCGAGCAATAATGGAGGAAAGTTCGTTTCTCTCTCAGCGCATGATAGCATAACGTGCGCCACCATGGGGAAGAGAGCTCGAAATCCGTCACAGAAAGCAATTATGGCACGAGAAACCATCGCTTTGGGTGCGTATCATCAAAGGAAGAAGGATGATAAGATGAAAGGAAGTGAAAGTCCAGGAAAGCAGCTCGAGGAGGAAGGAGTTAAGGGAACAGAACCATGCATGGATGAATTGATTGAGCAAGGGGAAATTGAAGAGCGAGGAAGAGAAATTCCATAAATTGCAAGTCAAGTAGGGTCGCAGGTTAGAGATGTGGGGGAAGGTCCATCATCGTCACCACAACAATGGAAGGAGGTGGTGAATTCTGGAGCTGGTAGCGGGAAAATTTCATGGGCTGATGAAGCAGAAGATTCACCGGAGTTGAATGCTAAGGGATCCATCTGGGACAATTTTGATATAACTAAGGTAACAAATGCTGGTTTTAAACTTGAATTTGTAGAGTCTGAAATACATGATGAGGCAACTGTTTGTGAAATTGAGGTCGAGGACATAAGCTCAGAGATAGAGTTCTGGAAATCAGCAATAATATGTTATGTATTGGGAGCTCATCCGCCATATTCAGTGCTTAATGGATATGTGCGTAGACTCTGGGGTAAACATGGTATAAATAAGGTATCAATGTTAAATAATGGGATTGTGCTAGTGCGATTTGATTCAGATGTGAGGAAGAATGAGGTGTTACAAGGGGGTATATACCATCTTGACAACAAACCAGTCATTGTGAAAGCATGGCATGCGGACATGAAATTCACCAAAGAAGAGATATACACAGTTCCCATACGGGTGAAATTACCTGGGTTAGACTTCAAGTATTGGAGCCCTAAAGGCTTAAGCAAAATTGGGAGTTTAATAGGAAGACCATTGATGGTTGACAGTCACACAGAAAGGAAGGAAGAGTTGAGCTTTGCTCGACTTTTGGTAAAGGTACAAATGGATACAAAATTGCCTGACAAAGTATTCTTTAAGAATGAGAAAGGGATGTTGATGGAACAGAAAGTGCAATATGATTGGAAGCCAACGTTGTGTAAAGTGTGTAGAAAATATGGTCATGATGACCAAGAATGTAGAGCAAGGAAGAAACAACAATCAAATGATACTAAACACACAGAGGAGACTAGTGGGTAAAAGGATGAATTAGGAGAAGAACAAGTGATTCAAGTTAATGACAAGGAGGCAGAAGCAGAGGATAGGCAAAGGAAAGGGAACAGAAATGTAACAGGACAATAAGCTACTCAGACTAGACAGGATAGTGCAGGGTGACTGACTCCTATAAATGCTGTGAGAAATACAGGAAGACATGTACAACAAGGGAAGGGAGATGGAGATAAAAGTTATCAAAATAATTTTAAAGTCTTGGAGATGAATGAGAATGCTATTACTGAGAAAAGTGCAGTAAAGTTGGTAGAAATATGGGAGGGAAAGAACTTCCTCCCAAGGAAAGTGGATAACATACTATGCTGGAATGTTAGGGGTATGAATGCCCCTAACAAACAAAAGGAGGTAAAACTCCTTTGTAATAAAGAAGAGATAGGTTTGGTAGGTATGTTAGAAACAAAAATAAAGAAATAGAAAATGGACCAACTGGCTAGCAAACTATTTGGTGGGTGGGGGAGTATAAATAACTTGAGGGAGCACTATAATGGGAGGATTTGGTTGGCATGGAGACATGAGTATTTCAAAGTAAATACTAGATCTATGAATGCACAAGCAATTACATGTGAGGTAACCCATAATAGATTGCAAGTCACCTTTATGGTGACTATGGTATATGCATTCAATACAAAGGAAGAAAGAAGAAGTTTGTGGAGCTATCTAGATGCAGAGAGCAGAAATATGGGGAGACCATGGGTTGTCATGGGAGACTTTAACTCTGTTTTGCACATTGAAGATAGAGTAGGAGGAAATACTATAACAATGACTGAAATAGCAGAGTTCTATCAATGTATAGAACAATGTGATTTGGTTAAATTACCAACAAGTGAAAGCAGATATACATGGAATGATAGACATGGTAACAATATGATCTTATTTAAGATTGACTGGGTGTTTATCAATACTGACTGGCTTAATTCAATGCCAGTATTCATGGCAAAGTATCTGGAAGAGGGGATCAGTGACCATTGTCCACTAAAGTTATCAAGTATAAATACACCAAAGAGGGCAAAACCTGCTTTCAAATATTATAATTTATGGGCCACTCATCCCAACTTTCTTGATATAGTTAAGGAGGGATGAGAAAAGGAAATAATAGGGTGTAGTATGTTCAGAGTGGTTAAGAAATTAAAGATGTTAAAGAAAAAATTAAAGGTGTTAAATAGAAGGTATTTCAGCAATATTGTTGAAACAACTGATGCAGATAGATTGGCTCTGGCTATAGCCCAAGCAGAACTTCATAGGAACCCACTGGATGCTGAGTTGCAGCCAGAGGAATTGCAGCAGTTTAAAAAGTTCAAAAGATCTTCCTACATGGCTGAAGTATTCCTTCAACAGAGGAGTAAAGCTACATGGATCAAATTGGGAGATGATAACAATAGATACTTCTTTTCAGTGATTAAGCACAAGAAACTACAAGAAGCTATAATTCAGTTAGCTGACAAAATTGGAAGATTGAAATCTGATCAAGATGAGATAGCAGAGATATTTGTTGAATATTACAGAGAGTTGCTAGGAACAAAGGGCAGGTACATGTCAGTTGTTATTCAAAGTTTCATGAAGAATGGAATAACATTATCAATCACTTAACAATTTCAGCTGGTAAGACCATATATAGCTGAAGAAGTAAAGGATGCTATGTTTAGTATAAATGAAACAAAGAGTCTTGGTCCAGATGGCTATGGGAATGGGTTTTACAAAGCATCATGGTCAATTATTGGTGAGGAGGTGACCAATGCAGTACTGGAGTTCCTTGATAATGGGAAGCTACTTACTCAGATAAATTCAACCATCATAACTCTTATACCAAAAGTGGAGAATCCCTTGCAAGCTAGCCAATTCAGGTCTATCTCTTGTTGTAATGTACTCTACAAGTGCATTTCTAAGATCATTTGTAAGAGATTAAGGAAATTCATTCCATTGATTGTAGTAGACAACCAAGCAGCTTTCATTGAATGAAGGTCTCTGATTCATAATGTACTCATATGTCATGACATATTGAGGCACTACAACAGGAAGACTACACCAAGGTGCTTGATGAAGATTGACCTAAAGAAGGCCTATGATATGGTTAGATGGGAATTTCTGGAGGAGGTACTTAAAGGCTATGGATTTCCTATGCCTTTCATTCATATGATCATGATGTGTGTAACAACAACCACATTTACAGTAAAAGTGAATGGGGGTGGATTTGGTTATTTTGAGGGGAAGAGAGGGCTTAGACAGGGGGATCCCATGTCTCCATTAATGTTTGTTCTAATCATGGAGTATCTGACTAGAGGGCTGAATAAAATGAGTGAACTCACAGATTTTCAGTTTTATCCTATGTGCAAAAGTACCAAGCTTACTCACCTTAGGCAATGTCCAGTCAATTCACAAAATGATGGAAGTAGTGAATCACTTTAGTGAAGTCTCAGGATTGGTGGCTAATATGGAAAAGTCAAATATTTTCCTAGCAGGTATGGATGAGGATCTAAAGAAGACAATACTGAACAACATAGGTTTTTCAGTGGGTACTTTACCTATGAGGTATCTGGGGTTACCATTAACATTAAAGAAGTGGAGCAAATTTGAATGCCTTCAATTGATGGAGAAGATTACAAATAAAATTAAGTTAGGGTATGCAAAACAGTTATCCTATATTGGTAGACTGCAAGTTATCAATGCTGTATTATTTGCAATATATAATTTCTGGAGAGCTGTCTTTATACTCCCTCAAAGTGTTATTAAAGAGGTAGATAGGAAATGTAGAGAGTATCTAATGGGGAGTACAGAAGGGCACAGGAAGATGGCATTGGTAGCATGGGAATTATTCTGAAGACCAAAGAAGTATGGAGGGTTAAACATAAAGGGGTGTAAGCTGTGGAATGTAGCATCTGTGGGGAAACTGTTATGGCAACTAGTGACCAATAAAGAAGTATCGTGGGTAAGATGGGTGCATGGTGTGTATATGAAGACGTGTAGGAACATTTGGTATCACAATCCACACGTGGACTGTAGCTGGTATTGGAAGAAGATCAATGGATTAAAGCATAACATGTCTCAATGGTACAATGGGAGCACATATACTCTGACTGGAAATGGTGTCTATTCTGTTTCGAGTAGTTATAATGCGATGTTAGGCCACATATCAAGATGCTGGGAAATGAGTTTGGTATGGAGTGGAGTGATGTTACCCAGGCACAGATTTGTGCTATGGATAGCAAATCAACAGAAAATGCTAACTAAGGAGCGACTGTTGCAGATGCATATTTCTATCACAGGGGATGCTGAATGTTGTATGTGTGACCTGGGAGTAATAGAGTCCCAACAACATTTGTTTGGTGACTGTTGTTGGGTGACAACTATGAGAGATGCTCTGGCAAGGTGGTCTAGCATCAATATACCAACTATGGCAATACCTGAGACATTACAGTGGATTAGCAGGAGGCATTGGAAGCAATTTAAAAAAGAAATAGCACCAGCAATGATAGGAGCAGTAGTATATCATACTTGGCGAGCTAGGAACTGGAAAATCTTCAGGAAAATCAACTTGAACATGAAATTTTGTGTTGGACAAATCAAGAAAGAGATTGCAGAAAGATTGAGTATATATGAAGAATCTAGAAGAGCAAGACGATGTCCATTACTGTTAATACGATTGTGTAATTAGACCGTAGTACAGTTGGTATTTCTTTTTGTAGTAGATGAGCTCATGTATTTAGAGGATGTTGTTTTTAGAGGTCGTGCTGAACTGGGATAAGCTAGTACACGCGATGCTCTTAGGATGTAAAGCTTTTGGGTTGTTATGGTAATATTCACAGTTTATTACCAAAAAATAATGGAGGAAGAACTAACAATAAATAACAATAAATGACATTTAAGTAAATAAGAGAAGTGATTCACCCAATAAAGAATGAACTAGATGATTGTTCCTCCAAACAATGATGAATGACAAATAAATCCTAGAATGTTAGAATTATTCTCGAATCTAATGGAAAAATATAGAATAATATGAACAAGAATTTTGATGAAAGTTAGTGTTTGTATCTTATAAGAGAGAGGGAATCTTTTCTCAAAAGTCTGTTCTTATAAAAAATGAATGTCACATTCCTCCACTCATTGTCTTTTCTTTATATTTATATGGGATATATCCCTAACAAACCCTAATAGTACAAGGGGAGAGAATATCCACTAGAATGTTCTCTTTAATATCCTATTCTAAAAACTATCTGTTACAGCTCTATCTGCGGTGCTCGACTTTGACCATTGTTGACATCTCGACCACAAGTCGTGCTGCTTCCTGGTCGACCTCGACTGACTCTTTCCTCAATGCTACCTTGCCCTAAATATTCTGGGGCAAATTTCGACATATACAGGTATAACTTATACAAGATACAGAAAAACTAACAAATTACAGTAAAAAATATTGCTGAATCTTATTTCGGGATTATTTTCCTAATTACGATAAACATGCCACCCCTAAATGTAAGATCAACGTTAACGCTCGAAAATTTAATGACTCCTCTTTAACTTGTACTGTTGTAATTTGTTCTTGTTTATACTAAGTCTATACAAATTGTCACAACAACATACCCAGTGTAGTTTCACAAGTGGGGTCTGGGGAGGATAGAGTGTACGCAGTCCTTACCCCTGCCTTTAAGAAGGCAGAGAGGTTATTTCCGGTAGACCCTCGGCTCAGGAACAAATTATCACCAAGATATAATTTAAAGTGATGGTATATATATACTTTGTATACACAAAAACACTACTAAGAAATCTTGGTTCCACCTTCCGACTCGAAGCAACATAACATGGTAAACAATGTCTATCATAGGATCACTCGATTAATATGTCAATTCTCTGCTACCTCCCCGTTCACGACATCTCGGAAGTGAGAGGTAGCCAAGTTTTCTAGCAAAGATATACTTTCTTTCTCGACCTCCTTGAAGCAGTAAGCAGGGGCTTGCCACTTTGAATCCTCCAGCACTTTCCCCACCTCAAATGTCATTATATGTTCTACCAAACCTGCATTGTTTCGCATATTTCAAGCATTAATTAAACTTTATCATAAAGGAAAAAGAATAAGAGAGAAAGACAGCTACATTACGTTTCTTACATGAATGTTTGATTTATTTTGGGTTCGGGCCGTGGAAGCAGCTACTAATGGGGTAGACTCACACCCCTAAAGATGCAGCCCTTCCCCAGACTCAGTGTGAATACGAAATGTTTTGTGCACCGGGCAAGCATTAGTGGTAGGATATCTACATCACACCCTTAGAGATGCGACCCTTCCCCAAACCCTGCGTGAATAAGGGATACTTTGTGCACCGGATTGCCCTTTATCAAGAGCAGTACGAGCATCGTTTAGCTAAAGAAACGGTTGGAGTGTTCATCCTAATGGCAAAATTCCAGTAGCAAAACTTTGAAAGCCTTACCACCTTAAATGTGTCAAAAATTGAAGTTTATCTCATTAGCGGTAGTGAATATATGCATACAATAGTGAATTTCACTATCGAGAAGAACGGTCCTTTTTATCATACAAGTAGTCTTAGCAGAAAATTTTATAACCCAAGTTTCAAGCATAAAAAAAACTAATTCTTCCCTAAAATATACGCCTACGAATTCAACAAATTATAGACATTAAAGAATAATATTTGCATACCATCATAAAAATGCCAATAAACAGGAATCTTGGTAACAGCATCCTCGTAATACCGTAAGAAACCAACCTTGTCCCAAACATTACAAAGGAATCCATCCTTGTACTTTTGACCTACATAATTTGAACCTTCAAGCCAATTAGGTCTAAGAATTCCCACTGGGAAATGCCTAACAGTACACTCCTGAGTAGAATCCAAAGTGAAATAAAAGGAAGTACCATTTTGCCATTCAACACCATACAAAGTCTTTCCCAATTGGTATTGGTTTATATGCATGTACCTTTTGTTTGGCCAGTCGTACCAAAGATCCACTTTCCTAAGACCTTGAGTGTAGTTCATGATTGTAATGGCGTGGAATTGGTGAGGCCATGTCTCTGGAATTGGGTCTGTGGGTTCTGATTCAAATGCAATTGAAGGAAACAAGAGAGTGTATACAGTGACAAGGAAGATGAATTTGATAGGAGGGAACATTTGTTCTTTTTCTGTGTTTTTGGTTTTCTTCAGGGGTCTTGGCAAATGAATAAATAAATCAGCTAGAAAAACTTAGAAGCAAACATGTGGAACATAAACTGCGAAGTAGATAAGGTCCATGTCACATTATGGTGCTTCATTTCTCAAGTGAAATTGAATAAATTTTATTGAAGAAAAATATTTTACCAACACCTAAATACTTGTGGTCAAAAAACCAAATTAGTAATTTTCTATGAAGTCAAGAAATATAAGTTTACCCGATAAGAATAGAAGAATAGTATATGGTTTGACTCCATTACAAATAAATATTTTAGGTTTTCGGTTAAGTAGTAAGTGGAAAGTTTGTTTTTGTTTTTGTTTTTACTCATTAACTATAGTCTTCCACCTCAAAAGTTACGAGATTGAGTAAATTGTCTACAATTTTCAATGCATTTGGCATAAGCTGATGCTGTGAGAATAAAAGTAATTTTATAAACTATACATAAAATGATATAAAATCACTGACAAAGTAATTCAAATCGGATATTCACTTGCAGGACAGAAAATAAAAACTAACGGTACAAGTGAAAACAAAAAGTGGTAGTTAATTTTTTTTCTTTTTTTTCTTAACGTTTTACCGTATATCATTCTTCTTCCACGAATCCGTTTAATTTTTTAAAATTAAGAACATGTGAAGTTTCATTGAAATGACTCGAAACAATTTAATTATCATAAAAGCTACGACATGAATTAGTATATGTCAAAATCATAATCCCTATCCCATTATTTTTACATAAATTTCCATTCTCTTAACCTCAACATCACCGAATTATAAAGAACATATTTCAATTTATCGAAAAGGCATGCTCTCCTGCAGAGCTACAAAAAACACTACTAGAAGAACCAGAATGCTGCTCCTCTAATCTGTACTATTCAAAAGTAACAAATGGTACATGAAACTACAGACAATCTCTCCAGAAGTGGATCGCTAGAAACCGATTTTGACACATCCTCCAGAATTTGAAGACTAGGTAAATCAATTTTAACGATTTATACCGATAGCTATAGTTTCCCATAAGCAATATCAATTTTCAGTAGACAGTTGGGCAGTAAGCAAAGGCAGATTGTAACATAATTACCAGGAAGTAGTATTCTTGCTTCAATCTGTACTCGATCACATTCTTGTTCCAAAGCAAAAGAAAGTGAGCTGATTCTGGAATTAGTCCTCAACACCCACTTTTAGAAGTTTATCTCACGTCTCTCAGCAAAAAACTTACCACTCACAACCTGGTCAGGGAGAAGAGCAAGCCAGACTGCAGTATCAGCAGCGTCTTCTGGAGACGTATGCCCAGCCCACTCTGTCATTGCAGTCTTCACCCAACCTGGGCAATAGCAATTCATATATATCTTATGACCCTCTGGCCTGTCTGAAAGTATTCTCGCCATTAGCCTGGTGTAAGCATTAGCTGCAAGCTTTGACAATGAGTAGTCAGTAAACACTTGCGGCCACCCCCCAGATATCCAAGTCCCATCTTTTACTTGTCCCAAAAACGTGTTCACGGTATTATCAATCAGTTCCTCTGACAAGGAATTCACATCCTCCAGTTGTTGTCTCAAGCTGACATTTGCAATTCTCTGGTTGGCATCAAGCAAAAGTAGATCATTTTCAGATGTGAAGGAAATAAAGCTGTTTGCATGTTAGAGACCTCGAGCAGTTTTTTGTTTTGATAACCGTGGAGTCTGGGCTAGCTTGCGCGCGCCTCGACTAATTCCACGGGATACCTGCTATCTCCCACTAGCAACAGGTACCATGTAACCTCACGTAGTTATTGCTTTTGACGAATTGCAAAAATCTCCTACGAAGCACTCTAATGAGAGTGAAGTATTGATCAAACTTGGTTTCAAAGTAAACAAATGAAAAGTACTCTTCCGCCACCCCAGGCCCCTTTTAAATATGTGTGTGTGAAACTCATAATCAATGATTCCATTTTTGTTAAGAGAACCCATAACGCACAGCATCTCTCTCTATACATAAAAGGGAAACTTATGTAGACCATATATAATATTTTCTGCACTCAATCTATGCCATGCCAGCACAGGTACCATAATGAAAAATCATCCTAAGGAAACAGATTCCACTTATGGAACCTTGAGAATTGCAAAAAGAGTTAAAGCAAGATGAAAAAGGACAAATACAGTGAGAAGAATAACAAGTGGAAAGGAATGCTATGGCACTTACATTCCGTCTGCCATTAAGTCTTCCCAATCGTGAGGTCACATTAACAATACGAGCACCAAAAGGAGAAGGCCTCATTAATGGAATCATAGCTTTAACCATACTTTTGGTGCCAAAGTAGTTGGTCTGTATAACGGTTTCTGCAAATTCAACTGAATTATCTGAGCCGAAATTGAAGTTGACTCCTGCATTATTGATCTAAACACTTCCATATCATTAGCCGAAGGGCCAGATTCGCCAAAAACAGTGAACAAACAAAAATGATAACAAAATGAAAGCAAAGCAACGGCAACTATAGCATAATGGCCCCCCTCTTGCTTCTCTTTACCCTCCACCCCTCACCTAAAAAGAAAAAGGAAAATTGGAAAATAAACACAGAGCACATACAGACAAAGAAGTACCAGAAAATCATGCACCATTTAAATATCAGTAAGTTATTGAAAACCAATCTGGTTGCATATGCTACCAGTGCTAGCCCATAATGAGAAAATAAAGTAGATGGAGTACCAGTATATCTAAACCGCCATATTTTTCTTTTATCCAACCAGATAATGATTGAATTGATGCAGGGTCCACAATATCCAATTGATGAAATACCACATTCAAACCTCCTTCTTGCATGACTTTTGCTGCTTTTTCACCAACACGAGTTTCTCGCGATGTAAGAAGTACCGTTAGGCCATGTGATGCCAGTTGGTGAGCAATTTCAAATCCAATTCCTCTATTTGCACCAGTCACAACAGCAATAGAGTCAGATGACCACCATCTGTAAACCATCTGTCGTCTATAAGTGTAATGCTCGGAATCGACATCTTAAGACGAATCAATTTGACTGAATGAACCATATAACAACTCGATAGTTATACAGTTGATATGGTGATTATTTAGATCTTCTAACGGCATAACTAGTCACAAGATTATCAAAACGCTTTGCTAGGGAGTATCATCTTGGTTCACTATCATGACTAATTGGGAATTGAATCAAAGAACTGATCATTTGCCCATGTACGGACAGTATACGTGTATTATGATTCACAGGAAGTCTAAAATCTGTTGCAGAGATGAAGTACAAAACCACCTTCTGGATAATGTAAGAAAACTAATTGCAACATAAATAAAATAATCTTCATAGTTTTTCTAAATATGTTACTAAGACAATTTTATAATCAACATGCTCATTTTTCCATCTAAAATGCTGGAGCAACCATGCAGAATAAATGCAGTGTGTATAACAGGTTTAGGTTTCTATTCATTGAACAAGGTTCCTAAATTCCTTCACACCAAAGGATCTTAAATTCCTTCACATTGTTGCAAGTCTTTTCTCATAGTAACAAAAATAGACATTAACAGAATGATATGACGGACACTTTATCAGAATCCAAAACTGCATCCAGGTAGTTGAACTTGCAGTGCACAGCTGTTTACATGCGAACAATCATCATTTAAAACACCTCCAAGATAAACAAATGTGCGTTATTGAGTATCTCATGCACGTTTATCTGGAAAAGCCTTCGTGTTTCGAGCTTATGGGGGTCACTTATTCCATTGGACAAACTTCTGTGTAAAACATATTACACGTAGACCAATTATGTAGCAGTACATTCGAAGTTAAAATGCTTCAGGATATCTCGTTTAAGCTTCAGAGCAAGTATGCAAAATGAAACCATCCCCAAAATCATAAGAAGCTAAAATTGAATATGCTAGAGACTGCTCCATCATCTACACACTATTTCCTCTTCATAATTTTTCTATCTAAATAAGGGACATCTATTATCTTGATTTTTGTTAAATCATAGACTTAAACTACAGGGGAAAATAGGCTCTTTTAAGCACTTAACAATTAAACACTTTGAATGATTATGTTTGACCCAGTTAAGTACAAAATGTAAAAATGTCAAGAAAAGTTTTTCATGGATCAAAAGATAGTCCAATTAGACCGTAATTAACACTTCCTTTATATGAAATAGGATCTTAAACAAACATAAAGAAGTGATATTTGTGGAAACTTAAAAGTGAAAATAAAAATCGGACCTTTGGTGATCAGAAAAAGGAATGGTACGGAGAAGAGATATTTCTTGTCGTCGCTTCTCTCTTCTCTCTTGCGCTCTCTCCTTTTTACCCATTAATTCCTTGTTCAGAGCTCTAGCTATTCTATTCTTTTGTTTCGCTCAGTACTCATTTCCAGATTTTGCTTTGGTTTCAGACTTTAGAGCAAACCCTTGCGTTCCTACGGTGCTACTCTTTCCGTAATAATAATAAAATAACATAATAAGATATTTGTCGTTTCTTTTACATGTTGTTTGGATGGTGGTTACTGGTTATGTATCGTATTGTTATTTTAAATATAATATTTATTTTAATTATTATTTAAATTTTATTATATCGTATCGTTAAATTTATTATTACGTAACAGCAAAATATGTTACTTTATATAAGGATAGATTTGATGTGATTGCATCGTTATCTTATCCTTTTCTCTTATCTTAACCTTCATTATTATTAAATAATTTTATTTTCTCATTTACTTTATCTTTTTATATAATAATTTTACCATGTATCATAATTTTTCTTTAAAGTATTACAAGTTTATTCTTCATATTAATGATGCGTGATATCATGAAACAACGACAAATGATATAATCTATACAAACATTGTATTCATCAAACGATACGTTACAATACAATACAATGTAATACGATACATTATGAAACAATACGTAACAACCATATTAAAATAAAATTAAAAATAAGATTTACCAATTTATTTAGTTTAAACCAGACATATATCCTATTTTTAATTTAATAAACTAAATATTTAACAATAAAAATATACTTATCGAATAATTCTATTTCTATTATTTAATTTTTATATCATCATTGCACGCTATTATAATCTTGAATAATTTATTTTCTAACCAAATGATTTTTGTGTTAATAATGCGTTAGTATAAAATAAAACTCTAAAGTAACACATTTAAAGAGTATAGGGAGAGACATAAATTATTTTACTTTCAAGCTGAATACATAATTATTAATTTAGCTGCTTGCGAAAGCTATTTGTAAATTAATTTAAGAAGCTGCTTAAAAACCTGCCTATAGAATAGTTTGTAAGCTTCTCACAGTCACAACTCACAAGCTACTTGTAAGCTTCGCTGCTTGCACAGTAACTTGTGAGCTATTGCAAATAAATATTTGCTTTTTTATTTGGGTTGATATAAATTGGATATATTAAAAAAAAAATCACTATTAACATTTGAGACGAAAGGGATAAATTAGAAGTTGTGGAGCGACAATACATTGTATTTGTCTATGTTTTGTTTTCTTCCTTTGCCAGGACACGTGTCTTCCTGTGAACACCTATCTCTGTTGTTGCGGTCTCTACTCTCCACATCTCCTTAAAAAATCAAAGTTCAAAATTTCTAGTTTCGACTTTCGTTGGGGAATTCCACGGTATGCATTTCGAAGAGAAAAGCTCGTCCGTTTGGGATTCTTTACCCTAAACACCATATCAGGTTAGTTTCTCTTCCTCTCTTTTTGTATGATGGGATAAAGAAATATGAATATCATGCTAAACAAATTTATCTTTCATGTTGTTACGTACGTTTCCCTTTTGATGCGCTTGGTATGGATGAAAAATACTTTATGTGGAAAAACCTTTACCTTGGTAGATTGTTTTATTACTACTACTAGCATTTTCCAAGTTTTGGGCTTGTAGGTGACACAGTAACTGTATAAGCTAGAGGATAGGGTATGATGATAGTGTTTTGATAGTATTATTTAATTTTGAAGTATTAGAGATGGATAATTATGCCTAGCAAGTGATATGGAGTAAGAGTGGTGTAATATGGCCAATTTTTTTATTACATTTACCATGACATAATATCCATTATAACAAATTTGTGGTTCATGACATTTGCCATGACATAATATCCATTATAACAAATTTGTGGATCATGACATTTGCCATGACATAATATCCATTATTAGGCTAAGGATTTCTTGGTATAAATAGAGGAGTTTCTCCTCATTTGTAGATACACCAACAAGACTTGAGTCTTCATTTCTTGTTTCTTCCTTTCTTCCTTTATTAAGAGTGTTTTGTATGAGATTTAGTGTTGGGAAGCACTTGTGTGAACCCTTTCTTTGGATTTAGTATGTGAGGTTATTCCCTTAGGGTATTTGGGATTAATTAGAGTATTTACTCTAATTTTGTACTCTCTTTTGTACTCTTATTGTTATAGTAAATTGCCCCTCTCCGCTTGTGGACGTAGGTCACTTTGACCGAACCACGTTAAATTTGTGTCTTCTTTATCTACTTTAATTGTCGTTGTTATCAACTTCCATTGTCTTTGTTATTGCCATTATACCGTTGTTTGGCTATATTCCGCACTACCCGGGTTCCCGATCCTAACAAATTGGTATCAGAGCCGGATCTAACCGGGTTTGTTTCAGTAGCCAATATGACTCTAACAAAGACCTATGTTGAGAAATTTGACCGAAGTGCAAACTTCGGAATGTGGCAATTAAAGATGGAAGCTATCCTAATTCAGGATGGCTTAGACTTGGCGTTGCAAGGAAAGGAGAAGAAGCCGGATAAAATAACGGATGAGGAGTTTGCCGTCATAGACAAAAGGGCAAAAGCAGGTATCATTTTAAATCTCTCAAATGAGGTTTTACGTGAAGTTTCTATTGAAACCACAGCTAAAGGCATGTGGGAAAAATTGAAAACTTTATATATGAAAAGGACGGTGGAAAATAGACTTTACCTGAAGCAGAAGCTTTATACAATTCGTATGAGTGAAGGTACCTCTATTCTCTCTCATCTTGACACATTTGATTCCATTCTTATGGATTTGAGTAATATAGATGCTGAAATTAAAGATGAGGATCAAGCTGTGTTACTGCTTTGTTCTCTACCCCCATCTTTTAAGCATATAAGAGATACTATGCTTTATGCAAAGGATAATATCTCTTATAAGGATATTAAATCTATCTTAAAATCAAAAGAACAGATAGATAGTGATATTACTGGGGAAGCTAGTGGAACTCAAGCGGAAGTTGGCTTGTTTGTTAGGGGCAAATCCGACTCCAATTCCAGATACAATAATTTAGAGTGTCGCTATTGTCATAAGAAAGGTCACAATATCTCTGAATGCTATAAACTGAAAAATAAAGAAAAGCACAAAGAAAGAAAAAATGAGCACAAAAATACTGACACCGCCGAAGCTAGTGTAGCAACTGATGAGGTTGAGGGAACTATATTTTTAGCAACTGAAACTAGTTTCAGATTAGACAATGAGTGGATTTTAGATTCCGGTTGTTCATATCATATGTGTCCTAGAAGGGACTTGTTTTCTACACATGATTCAGTTGCAGGTGGAGTTGTCCAATTGGGTGACACTGTTACTTGTAACGTTATTGGCAAAGGTACAATTCGGGTCAAAATGCACGATGATGTGGTGAGAACTCTTACCGATGTTAGATATGTTCCTGAGTTGAAGAAAAATCTCATATCTTTGGGCACTTTAGAATCCCTTGGGTGCAAATTCACTGGTGAAGGTGGAGTT
>AWOL01S0006637.1:0-20433 GCA_000715115.1 Nicotiana otophora | reverse complement strand
CAAGGAAAGGAGAAGAAGCCGGATAAAATGACGGATGAGGAGTTTGCAGTCATAGACAAAAGGGCAAAAGCAGGTATCATTTTAAATCTCTCAAATGAGGTTTTACGTGAAGTTTCTGTAAAAACCACAGCCAAAGGCATGTGAAAAAAATTGAAAACCTTATATATGAAGAAGACAGTGGAAAATAGACTTTACCTGAAGCAGAAACTTTATATAATTCGTATGGGTGAAAGTACCTCTATTCTCT
Source organism: Nicotiana otophora (assembly GCA_000715115.1). NCBI lineage: Eukaryota > Viridiplantae > Streptophyta > Magnoliopsida > Solanales > Solanaceae > Nicotiana > Nicotiana otophora. The sequence goes on along the minus strand of AWOL01S0006637.1, from coordinate 20,186 downwards.
CTCATCTTGACACATTTGATTCCATTCTTATGGATTTGAGTAATATAGATGCTGAAATTAAAGATGAAGATCAAGCCGTGTTACTGCTTTGTTCTCTACCCCATTTTTTAAGCATATAAGAGTNATTAAGAGTGTTTTGTATGAGAGTTAGTGTTGGGAAGCACTTGTGTGAACCCTTTCTTTGGATTTAATATGTGAGGTTATTCCCTTAGGGTATTTGGGATTAATTAGAGTATTTACTCTAATTTTGTACTCTCTTTTGTACTCTTATTGTTATAGTAAATTGCCCCTCTCCGCTTGTGGACGTAGGTCACTTTGACCGAACCACGTTAANTTCTTGTTTCTTCCTTTCTTCCTTTATTAAGAGTGTTTTGTATGAGAGTTAGTGTTGGGAAGCACTTGTGTGAACCCTTTCTTTGGAGTGATCTTGTGAGGTTATTCCCTTAGGGTATTTGGGATTAATTAGAGTATTTACTCTAATTTTGTACTCTCTTTTGTACTCTTATTGTTATAGTAAATTGCCCTTCTCCGCTTGTGGACGTAGGTCACTTTGACCGAACTACGTTAAATTTGTGTCTTCTTTATCTACTTTAATTGTCGTTGTTATCAACTTCTATTGTCTTTGTTATTGCCATTATACCGTTGTTTGACTATATTCCGCACTACCCGGGTTCCCGATCCTAACAAATGGAAATCTTTGTAAAGGAAAATGACTCCTCTCATGTTAAGAGGATGAAAGTAGCGAGATGGATGTGTGGGCATACTAAGAGAGATATGATTAGGAATGGAGACATTTGGGACAAGGTGGGAGCGGCCTCCATGGTGGACAAGATGCGGGAAGTGAGACTGCATGTGAAGAGGAGATGCACAGATGCCCAAGTGAGCAGGTGCGAGAGGTTGGCTATGGTGGGGCCAAGGAGAGGTAGATGTTGGCCAAAGAAGTATTACGGAGAGGTGATTAAGGAGGACATGACACTTTTTCAGTTTGCCAAGGACTTCACCCTTGACATGAGGGTGTGGAGATCCAGTATTAGGGTAATAGGTTAGTAAGTAGTCGAGCGTAATTCTTTTACCTGTATTGTTTTTATATGCCTATAGTACTAGTGTATTCTCGTATTTCCTATTCTTAGATTTTTAATACTACATTCTATTTTCTCTTGCTTCAGTTATCTTTTTTCTGGCTATGGCTACTGCTTCTCTTTACATGAACTAGTAGTGGTACCCGCGCGATGCGCGACCAATATTAAAAAATATTAATTAAATTAAATTGTGATCAGGTTTGTTTGAACATATTATATCATATTGCTTTAATAAATTTCAATTGTCATCTTATTTATCAATATAATATACCCAATAATAAAATCGCTAGTAAATTAAAGAGACTTATATAGTCATTGAATAACTTTTTTGTTTTATATTTTTCTTTATTCTATTATCCAATGTTTAGTATTTTTACATTGTTAATAGAAATTTTTTATTAGCATATTACTTTGTTTAATATTTTTGTTTGCTCGCTTTCTTTTTGTAATATAAGAGAATATATATATATATATATATATATATATTATTAATATTAAATTGTTTTTATTTTTAATTTTATTTTGTTGTTGTCAATAATATTATCTAAATTTTAATGAATAAAATCTCTATTAAATTAAAGGGACTTATATAGTCATCGAATAGCTTTTGTTATTATGTATTCTTCTTTATTATATTATCCAATATTAATATAATTGCATTATTAATAGAATTTTTTATTAGCATATTACTTTGTTTAATATTTTTGTCTACTAATTTCTTTTTATAATATAATAGAAGATATATAATGTATTACTCTTGAAATATTTTTTAAATTTTAAATTTTATCCAATTGTTCTGCAAAATTTATATGAAATTTAATGAATAATTTAAAAACTCCAACTTGAAACTGCTCTCCAATTTGAATGGACAGCGTTTTTTTAATTTTCGTTTTTTATTATAAAACATTTTATTTTATTATTTTATAGATATTTAAATTCAAAAAAATAACCAATAACTAATTATTAACTAAATAACTAATTATTAACTACTTATGCCATGTGACTTTTTTCTAGGCTGCCACTTGGCTTAAGAAGAGGGTTTTTTCCTCTTCTTTTAATAATATATAGATTTTATAGATATTTAAATTCAAAAAAATAACCAATAACTAATTATTAACTAAATAACTAATTATTAACTACTTATGCCATGTGGCTTTTTTCTAGGCTGCCACTTGGCTTAAGGAGAAGGCTTTTTCCTCTCCTTTTAATAATATATAGATTTTCCTTAGCTATATTTCTTTATCTAAACTGTTGCGATTATGTTTTTCTTGAGCCGAGTGTCTATAAAAAATAACCTATTTCTTTTGCTTCAGTTATCTTTTTTCTAGCTATGGCTAGTGCTTCTCTTTACATGAATTTTCATTTGCTGTATTTACTTATCTAAATTGCTGCGATTATGCTTTTCTTGAGTCGAGTGTCTATCAGAAATAACCTCTCTACCTTCACAAGGTGATAAGGTTTGCATACACACTACCCTCATCAGACCCTACTTGTGAGAAGATAGTGGGTATGTTATTGTTATTGAAAATGACTACCCTGTCCCCCATAAGTGGAAAGACATTTTTCATATATTGGTGCAGAACATTTTTCTTGTAGAAGTATTTCCACAATTCAGAGTATCAAACATTGGAAATATCTCATACCAAGACACCCTTTGTCTATCCATAGCATCACCTGATGTCTTTTTGTCAGCAATAACAATATAACGAACAAGCGTCTGTGAATCGAGTAATCTGCGTAGGAACTACTATTGTTAGATGACAAAGCTATAAGACTTAACTCACAAAACTTCTAGAACTTAAACCCATGGATTGCTAACATGTTGAAATAGTGCAGTTCTCAGATATCATAACAAGAAGTGAATTGGGAAAGTGAAAAAGATGACGAGCAAATTAAAGTGTCAGCTGCTTTTGCTGGCAGTCCTACTGCTAATAGCGATTAGCCCAAGTTTGCAGACTCGACTAAGAAATGAAAACAAGGTGAAAACTTCCGTTTTCCGATCACCAAAATTTGTGTTGGAACCTGGATTAGTATGTAACAAATTTTACTACAACATAGCTTTCCCGAAAGGCCATATTGCTATCAAAAGTTTTAATGCTGAAGTAGTTGATGAGGCATGGAATCCAGTTCCTCTTCATGAAACATATCTCCACCACTGGCTTGTTGTAAGATATTATCAACGAAAAGGTGTTAAGGTGTCAAAGTACCATGGCGATCTGAGGTTCCAAAACTCTGATTTTATTATAGCGAGTAACTCAGGGATGTGTGAAAGGGATCTTTATCAATATTTTGGCCTTGGGTCTGAAACTCGTAAAACAGCAACATATGTTCCAGACCCTTATGGTATAGAAGTTGGTAATCCAGGAGAAGTACCTCCTGGATATGAGGAGAGATGGTTGCTTAATGTGCATGCGATTGATACACGAGGTTCTGAAGATAGGCTAGGATGCACAGAGTGCAGGTGTGATCTTTATAATGTTACAAAGGATGAGTATAACCGGGATATAGGACCAGATTATATTGGAGGCTTGAGATGTTGTTATGATGAAACAAGATGCAGAGTTGGAAAAGGGTTTGAGGGTCTCGAGAGAAGCTTGTACCTGAAGTATACTATCAAATATGTTGACTGGGATGCTTCCGTTATTCCTGTTGAAATTTATATACTTGATGTTACTGATACATGGAAAAAGCCAGAATCAACAGGACTTATGTCAAGACATCACTGTCAGGTGATGAACATTTCCGCTTTGTGCCATTCATTTTCAGTCAATCAATCAAATGTGCCTCAATCCCAAAATAGTTGGGGTCGATGATATGATCATCTTTATAATATCTGGGGAGCATTTCTGGTGGTTTCTGCTAGAAGTATCTCCAGCATGAAAGGAAAAACAGAGTTCTATCATTTGAACTTTGGTAAATGAGAATCGATGGATACCAGGAAAGATTCACATCGACCTTCACATTTTTGCTATTATCTTCATTTATTATCGAGTTCTCGGGATTATCCAATATGAATGTAGAAATGCTGATAATCTGATTTATAAAGTTACATAGTTGCTTTTGATTACTGAATATTTGCGGCCAATAATGTGGTTGAACTTTTCTGATACAGATTGAGTATGACGTTGAGTCATGTGCTACTGCTGTTGCTAATGCTGGACGCGTGCATAAGAAAAAGATAAGTGTAACTTTGCCTAATGGTGGAGATGTTGTTTATGGAGTTGCTCACCAGCATTCCGGTGGGACTGGTTCAACTCTCCGTGGCGAGGTAGCACTTTGAGATGTTAGAGTTTGTTTCCTTGATCCTGTTAGCTTAGGATCTAGTTTATTGCGTGACTCTCCGTATTTCTAATTGGTTTCGTAGGATAAATTCTTTCTCAATGATGCATGTAACTTTGGACTCTATCTAAATATGTTTCACAATCTCAATAGTTCCTGCTTCAAATGTATTTAGGTGATGAAGATAACTCAAATATTCTGCTTGTTTATGTTACAAAACAAGTTTGTGAATTGTTATCCAGAACCTAGAGATGGTAAAACCATTGCTTGCCCTCCTCCTCTTAAATGGCTGGGGAAAGCTGTATGACTATTTTCATTGATCTGTAGTAACTTTGTAGGGAAATTATGCAGCACTGTTTCCTCCCCACTTCCGCTAAATATGGTATCTATGCTTACTGACGTTTCACCATATTATTTCAGTACTATGGTTAGCGAAGATTTAAAGATAATGATGTGTCACATATCTTTTTTGAGTTTGTCTTGATGTTCTTGTGATTGTTTCAGTACTGCAAAGGAAAACATATGCGAATGATAAATTCTTTTTTGTTCTCTGCTCAATTTGCTTAGGATGGACGGGTTATATGCTCGTCGCTTCCAATCTATGGGGAAGGAAAGGAACCAGGAAATGAAGCTGGTTATATTGTTGGGATGTCCACTTGTTATCCGAAGCCTGGCTCTGTCAAGATATCTAAGGGAGAAACTCTTATGTTTGTATCAAAGTATAGCAGTGCCCAAAGGCATACAGGAGTTATGGGCCTCTTCTATATTTTGGTTGCTGAACCGTCACAAAAGCGCAGCTCTATCCTGCATTCTACAGACAGCGTAAGATCTTGGTTCATGTTAATTACATCCAAAAAATACAATTTATCTTTCTGACATTCATTTTATTATGTCAATGGTGTTTTCTCAAGTTTGTGTGAAGCAGCCACTAATGCTTGCATTAGAGGAGGCTGCCTACGTCACATTCCTTGGGGTGTGACCCTTCCTAGGATCTGTGTGAATGCGGAATGCTTTGTGCACTGGGCTGCCTTTTTATTTTTGTTTTCTCAAGTTTCGTGAAAGATCCTAAACTTGCCATTCCTTTGTTTCTGCAGACTGGTGAAATTGTAATATTACATAATGCTGTTTGGGCCATAGCAGGGTTTGGAATTGCAGCACTTGTTGCTGCATGCAGCTGTAACTTTTCAAAGTCGGAGCGGAAGAGAGGAAGGGTATGAATCTATTCTAATGTGAAGTTCTTTCAGTCCAATTTCTGGTGACCGGTATAATATACAATGTGAGCTAGATTTTGTCGATTCAAGTTGGTCCTTGGTGCTGATGCAAAACTTTTGCACAGTTAAACTGAAGGTGTTTTAGTGTATGGGGTGATATAGTCTCTTGCTTTTCTAGCTACCTATAGCATAGCATGTCTGTATATCGGATAGTGAATACTTTGTTTCCTTAAGAGTATTTGTATAGAGTTTCAACTTCGTCCAAAGCTAATTCAGTTGTATCTGCCTTTGAGAAAAAGCCTGAATCAGGCTTTAGATGGTGTTTAAGATAAGACAATATCCATGGGAAGAGGTTTGATCAACAAACCAAATGCAGATGGAGATCTTCTTGTCTTGTTAAATACCGTATAACGCGCTTTTTTGCATGCTCTATATGGTCACATGTTCAACAGCTATTGATTGTTGCAACAAAGATTGGTGTTTGTTAGTAGTAGTTATTTTCCAGCCAATAGCTTTGTTTCTCAACTGTATTTGACATGGTCAACACATATGAACATGATAAATGACTCTCATTTGCAGAATATAACAAGCCTCTAGTGAATATTGGAAGTGCACTAGGGAGACTTTTTCAAGGTGAAAACTTAACCAGGAATTAACAGCCTCTCTACCCCAGGGTAGGGGTAAGGTCTGCGTACACACTACCCTCCCCAGACCTCACTAGTGAGATTATACTGGTTTGTTGTTGTTGTTGTAGTCATACTGATAAAAGATCTTTAACTACTCCAACTACTTTGTCTTGATGGTTAAATCTTAGAACCACTTTTTCCTCTATAGCCTAATGCACATCCTGAGTGTGATTTAGTGGTTAGTAAATAAAATATCATTAAGTGATTGGGGAGGCCGACACTAACAACTTGTTTGGATGGTTGTTACTACTCATATATAGTTACTTTAAACACAATGTTTGTTTTGATTTTTTCTTATCGTTATATAACAACGAAAATTGCTACTTTATGCAACGTCCGATTTGATGCTCTTCCTTATTATTAAATAATTATATTTTGTTCGTTATCATACTTTTTTTTTGTAATAATTCTACCTCGTACTTTACCTTTTCTTTATTATATTACAAGTTTATTTTTTATATTATTGGTGCATGACATCGTGAAACGACGGCAAACAATACAATCTATCCAAACATTGTATATATCAAAACGATATTGTACAGTACAATATAATAAAATAAAATATAATACTATACTATACATTATGAAATAATACACAATAACCATCCAAACAAGCTGTAAGAGGTTGTTTGGTTCAATTGTGGGATGGAAAAGAATATCTCATGGTTGGATTATCCCATATGATTAGTTATTTCACTTTCGGATAACTAATACTATCATTTGATATAAAATTTATCCCTTAAACACTAATAGTCAATAATCAAATATGGGATAGATATAATTACAAATTCTATTATGGGATTACTATTCTTAAACTGCAAAAGTATTAAGCGATTTACTTGTGTGTCCGTTTGGTACGGGCAAGTTGGTTGGAAAATCACAATTTAAAAAGAAAATTGACATTAAGAGCTCAAATAATTAGGACCGAGTTGGTGCGAAAAATATCGTCTTTATTACACCTAGAGCGTTTAGCACGTTGTACGCCATCTGCAATCCTGCCATTGGTCCACTGTTGCTGCGTTTTCTGCACGACTCTCACACTTTGTAACAAAGCTAAATTAATGCTAGTCGATGTAACTGGGCGTTTCATCTTTTTCTTGGCGATCTTCTCTTTTTGTGGAAAAGAGAAAACAAAACTAGCTTTTAATCCAGAAAGCTCTTAAAACTTGTTTGGGTCGTTGTTACGTGTCGTTTTATAATATATTATACTGTATTATTTAATGAATATAATATTTGAATCGATTACATCATTTGTCGTCGTTTCATGGTGTCTCGCACTAATAATATTAAATATAAACTTATAACAGGAGCGTATCTAGGGGGTTTACATCGGGCACGTGAACCCATGCTCTCCTCCCTAAATCATATATAGTAATGTTATATTTTTTTTATTCTTTTTTAAATATATGTGTGTGCACCCATGCCCAAAGTATTACTTATGATGTGATGGTTATTGGGTGTATCTCTCTATGTGAGGTTGTGAGTTCAAATCTTATGTCAATCTTGTTGTTTTTTTCTCTCTCTTTTTTCTAGAACTAGACCCCCACGGGAGATGGGCGTGTGTGGCGTTATTTTTTGCGTATTAATTAAGTATTTTTTCTTTTTATTTCTTTTTTGTTTGGTTTATTCTTCAAATTTTTCACACATTGAAATTCCTATTCTTCTTTTGTCGCTGTAAAATCTTATATGATTAAACAAAATATGTATATTATAACTAGTAGTAGTGTATGATTTAGCATATAGTCGATGGGTTCAACTGATCCCAATATTTTCAATATGGAAAATAAATATAGATGTAAGAAAATTACTATTTAAAAAAAAATTGAACTTATAATTCCAAAAGTGTAATGGGTGCGCAATCGTAAGAACTAAAGGTTGAACCCACAAAATTTATATTCCGAATCCACCTCTTCTTAATAGTGCACCCATCCTGTCAAAATCTTGGATACGCATCTGACTTGTAACATTACTTAGGAAAAATAGGATACATAGTAGAATTATTGTATTAAAAAGTAAGGTAAATGATAAAATATGATATTTTAATAATAAGAAGGGGTAAAATGAGAGAAAAAGGCAAGTTAACAACGCACCACACCATATCTGTCGTTCCACAAAGTGACACTTTTCGTCGTTACGTAACGACGTATTTAACGATAAGATACAATAAAATTTAGTAAGTAATAATTAAAACAAACACTGTATCTAAAGTAATAAGACGGTACAATAAAATTGGTAACAACCATGCAAACAAGTTGTTATGAGTCAAGCTAATTCTTCATTATTCGTATGGTTCAAAGACAAATTGTTCACGAGGAGAAGTGTAACGTGTGTAATAGAAAATTATTTTTTTCCTTAATAATATTTTAATCCTCTTAGCGTTTTAATTTTCCAATGTAGAGTCGATGATTTGCCCGATATAATCGGATTTGATTTTTGCTATATTTTTTAGTAACTTTCAGTACAGTCTCATGGTAAACATCCGGTTAATTCTCATCAGTATATTTTGCTAATTCCAATTGAGAAATATACTTTCCATAAAAACTTTATAATTCTCTTTTTTTGTTAGGAGTTTTATAATTGAGAAATTCGAAGTCTTCTACAACAACAACAACCCAGTTTAATTCCACTAGTGGGGTCTGGGGAGGGTAGTGTGTACGCAGACCTTACCCCTACCCTTGGGTAGAGAGGCTGTTTCCAAATGACCCTCAGCATCCTTCCCTCCAAGAACTCCCCACCTTGCTCTTGGGGTGACTCGAACTCACAACCTCTTGGTTGGAAGTGGAGGGTGCTTACCATCAGAGCAACCCACCTTGTCAAAAATGCATACACAATTTTTTGGAATATATATAACACCAAAATGCAATATGGGTAAACATTTTNTGACCCTCGGCATCCTTCCCTCCAAGAACTCCCCACCTTGCTCTTGGGGTGACTCGAACTCACAACCTCTTGGTTGGAAGTGGAGGGTGCTTACCATCAGAGCAACCCACCTTGTCAAAAATGCATACACAATTTTTTGGAATATATATAACACCAAAATGCAATATGGGTAAACATTTTTTAATATTATAATTTTTTCGGTAAGAAAGTTTCGAAACTGAGCTTGTGAATTACGGCATGAAAAGGAAAGCATCAAGAAAACTCCATACTCTTTTGGAAAAATTAAAATTGACCATTTATGCATCTGTGTGAACTCGGCCATTTGATTTTTTCTTCTTTTTTGTTTGACTTGAAGAAAAAAAAAACTATATATTTTAATCTTAAATTAGTTAGCACACATCAAGTATTTATGCCAATTCAATAAATATAAGATATATGTATATTTTTACTTTGATTTATTAATTCTTAAAATTAATTATTTAATTAGGAATAAACACGTGATGCACAAATTTGTGACCTTTTTTATACATAAGAAAGAAACTTCAAATTTGACCCGAAAACTAACTACAAGCAAACCGGGTCAATTAATCGGATCTCTGTCAAAGAAGATCCTCCACAAATATTCTCTTCTTCTCCCCTCTTCCAAGTTCCAATAACACCCATTTCCTTTTGTTCACTGTAAGCAATCTATTTCTTCAAAGTAGCCTTCTTTTTTCCCTATTAGATCTATAATTATAAAAGATCCATAAAAAAAAAATCAATCTTTTTGCATATGCTGTAAAGAAACCCAGAACCAATATTTGGGCATGTCAGTGGCTGGAAAGGCCGCCGTAGAGCATGTGAATTTTCCGGGAATGGGTACAAAGGACCGGCCCGGATGTTGCAACCCGGTGAAGAACCCCGGCCCGGTTTCAATGGACCATGTTTTATCAGCACTAGGTGAGACCAAAGAAGAAAGGGAGTCAAGAATCAGAAGTTTGTTCAGTTTTTTCGATTCGGACAATGCGGGCTACTTGGATTATGTAAAAATCGAAAAGGGTTTGTCTGCTATGCAAATTCCAGCTGAATATAAGTTTGCTAAAGAATTATTGAAGGCATGTGATGCTAATAAGGATGGGAGGGTGGATTATCAGGAGTTTAGAAAATATATGGATGATAAAGAAATGGAACTGTATGGGATTTTTCAGGCTATTGATGTGGAGCATAATGGTTGCATCTTGCCTGAAGAACTGTGGGATGCCCTTGTAAAAGCTGGTACTTTTACTGTCAATTCTTTTTAAGCCCTTTAAGTTCCTGTTTCATAGAATATTCTCTCTGTTTCAGCTTATGTGTCTTACTTTCCTTTTTAGTTTGTTTAAAAAAGAATGCCACTTCCTATAATTAGTAACTCTTTAATTCCAGTATGGACTATGACATGTTTAAGATCACAAGATTCAAAGGGCATTTTGGTGCATTATACACATATTAAGTTTAAGACCACAATATTCCAAAATCTCTTACTAACATATAAATGAAACGGAGGGAGTAGTTATGATATTGCTTTTTTTTTTTTAATCATTGGGAGGATAAGTGGTGTGGATGTAGAACTGTCTGTTGTGGTTCATAAAAGGAATACAAAAATCTATCTTATGAGAATTTGCATTGTTGAGGTCTTAGAACTAGTGTGATAAGTCCTGATTGTTTGATCAGATTCATTTTTGGAAGTTTTTGAACCTTGAATGGCTTTGCTGCGCAAGTTGAAGTTAAGTGATCAGCTGCCAAGCTGGACTTGTTGGAAGTTTGTGGCATGTCAGTGTGCAGTGTTCTGATACCTCTTGTTGAGTCCAGTGATACCCACAAGAAAAATAACCACAGTTAGTTAATGAGAATATAAAAATGAATGAAACCGATATTTTACGTGGAAAATCCTTCTCAAATTATGCACTTGTTGCACCAATATCAACATGTAAGTCTCAACTCTCATGTATCATCGAGAGATTTTACTACCCAAAAGAAGAAACTTTCCTCATGTACCTAATGCACCAAGCTTCCTTGCACCTAGCTCTTATGTAGAATTTTCTTGTGTTGCAGTACTCGAACTTTTCCTCTTAAGAAGCTTAATCCGGCAATTTTCTCCGCGATCTCGACATCACATTCGAACACGTCTTCCACTAGTTGCACCACTGTATAAAGCTCTGTCGTTGAGTAGATATGTCAAGTCGTAGTAGAGGGATCTCATCATCTTCTATCCATCGTAATCTCACAAATGATTAGGCATATAGGGATTATATATTTCCTGTCCACCTCGGTGTTGTCAAAAGCTCACTTGAAGCGCGCTTAAGCTCTGAAGCTTGGCGCAAAACAGTCTTAGCGCTTCACTTAGCCGACACTTTGGTGCAACTACCAAGGCGCACCACACATGCCTCATCATTAATGGGCCTTGTCCTGAAGAGCCGACATTAACTAATAAATATTTCACTTAGTAGTAAAAATTTTCAAATTTCGATGTGTTATTTATGCATATAATTATTATTCTTGAGTTACATATATATTTTTTATCTTTTTTTTTCCTTATCAAACTTTGTTTTGTTTTCTTCTTCACTGCGCCTTATTCACTAAAGCCAACGCTTTATTTGCGCTTTACGCTTAAATCCCTGAAAAACCTTGATGCTCTTTTCGCTTTTCGCCTTTGAAAACACCTGTCCACCTTACACTTTATTCTTAAAATTTCAAAACAAATACAGTGAACAGTGTCTTGTCCTTGAATAGTTGTCTGTAAGTATGAATAGTGACATTAGGCATTAATACCCATATATGTGAACAGAACGAATATGCATCTATGCTTGGATGTATCAATGATGCTCACATCTTCAATCCCTATACAAAATTCTCTTCTCACTCTGATACTAGCTGTTGAGACTAGGAAAATAAAAAGTTTCATGATAAGCTTGCATCTCAAATTAATTTGTTTGTTTCATAAGTTCCTCATCTTGTAAATTTTCCTAGATCTGGATATTTAAGTATTTTTTGTGGCTAATTCTGGGGCACTGGAGATTGTGGTTCCGTTCTTGGCATTTTGCTGAATTTGGTTCTGAAATTGGTGGCTGAATTGTTGAGTCTCTTTACCCGGGTGGGGTGGGTGTGGGGGTGGAGTATTGACTGTCTGAGACAAAGTCAATGAATAACTTTAGAATGCTGATCCACTAGTCTGGCATTTCTCAGTTTATTTATTTGTATTTTGATGAATAATGTACTTTAATCACAACAGTATGAGGGCCCCACAAGGGTGCTACCATAACCTTACGAAATTACACGTCTATGGAGTTTTAGAAATTAATAAAATTCAATAAGCCATTTACATCGCCTTGATTACACACACAAAAAAGGTGTGTAAGCAATTATGGTATAAAATCTGCACGACAATCAAGAAGTGACTTATAACCTGTTTGGCCAAGCTTCTCCAAACCCAAAGCTTTTTTCCCCTAAGTTGTAGCGTTTGACCAAGCTTTTAGAAAGAAAAAAAGTGCTTTTGAGTAGAAGCAGAAGCAGTTTTGGAGAAGCGGAAAAAGTAGCTTATTCTTAAAAACACTTTTTTGAAAAGCACTTTTGAGAAAAATACACTTAGAAGCACTTTTTAAAAGCTGGCCAATCACTAATTGCTGTTCAGAAGTGTTTTCAAATTAATTAACCAAACACAAACTGTTTCTCACCAAAAGCACTTATGGAAAAAGTATTTTTGAGAAAAAACACTTCTCAAAATAAGCTGATTTTAGAAGCTTGTCCAAACAGGCTATTCATCAAAAACAATCAAAAAGTGATTTTCCCTCATATTATCTCCTAGTTTATTCCTTCTATAAGCACCAAATATTGTGTAGGGGATTTGTTTCCCTAACTTGTTCTCGTGCACCATATTTGAGCTTCGACTCTGTGTCGGCTGCAATCAGAGGCTGCCGCAATCTATCTTCCTCCACACTGGATCTCATTATTCATTTATCCAGTAGATGCGATTTGATTTCTGAAGCCATAAGTTCCTTGCCTTATGGCATTTGTTTTTTTGAGAATGGCAACAAAAAGAATTACTCCTATAATCCCAACCTTATGGCATTTTCTTTAACTGGTATCATCAATTTCTCTTGTAAGATGATATTTGAAGCCTGTAGTTTTGGAATAAGTGACAAGAGTGGGTTGCTCTAGTGGTGAGCACCCTCCACTTCCAACCAAGAGGTTGTGAGTTCGAGTCACCCCAAGAGCAAGGTGGGGAGCAGTTCTTGGAGGGAGGGAGCCGAGGGTCTATAGGAAACAGCCTCTCTACCCCAAGGTAGGGGTAAGGTCTGCGTACACACTACCCTCCCCAGACCTCACTAGTGGATTATACTGGGTTGTTGTTGTTGTAGTTTTGGAATAAGTGACAAGAGTGGGTTGCTCTAGTGGTGAGCACCCTCCACTTCCAACCAAGAGGTTGTGAGTTCGAGTCACCCCAAGAGCAAGGTGGGGAGCAGTTCTTGGAGGGAGGGAGCCGAGGGTCTATAGGAAACAGCCTCTCTACCCCAAGGTAGGGGTAAGGTCTGCGTACACACTACCCTCCCCAGACCTCACTAGTGGATTATACTGGGTTGTTGTTGTTGTAGTTTTGGAATAAGTGACAAGAGTGGGTTGCTCTAGTGGTGAGCACCCTCCACTTCCAACCAAGAGGTTGTGAGTTCGAGTCACCCCAAGAGCAAGGTGGGGAGCAGTTCTTGGAGGGAGGGAGCCGAGGGTCTATAGGAAACAGCCTCTCTACCCCAAGGTAGGGGTAAGGTCTGCGTACACACTACCCTCCCCAGACCTCACTAGTGGATTATACTGGGTTGTTGTTGTTGTAGTTTTGGAATAAGTATCTTGGTGACATTTATGAGGGCAAGTTATCTGCTCATCATACCTTATCACTTGATTATCATAATCCTTGTTATCCTTTTTTTTTTGAGTGGGATAAGTAGCCCTTCTTAGCTGACTTGTCATTGTGATACACTTGAATGCAGTTTAAACAAGGTAAAATGAGTACATCTGTGTAAAATCACTTCAGAGCAAAATGATGCATTATGCTATTTTAGTTGTTTTTTGCTTTCGAATGAGCACGATGTTAATGTTTATCTGTTTGCGGCACCAAGGTGCTCACTTCTCTAAGTTCAGATGGCTTCTGATTTTTCTTCAATTCAGCTACTACTGTTTCACCGCTGTTAGTCTGATTTGATGATGCTCTTGCATTTCTTTTGTGGTACCTCTGACTAAATCAATTTTTCTAGTTGCTAATTTGGATTCAGATATGGCTATTTATGGAATAGTGCTCGAGGAATCCTTACAATTCTTAGATTTGGAAATATATGCAGAGTAGATTGTCAACGCATATACTGAGTTACATTATGTTGTTGATAAGTTGGCCACTTGATTATGATATGATGCAAAAATTCATATTTTTATGAGCTATATGATGTTCCCTACAAGTTACTCATAGTTGAGGAGACCTGTTCTTTACAATGAAATTAGTTCTTTCAACTCTTTCTTTCCTTCCCGTGCTCTAGACAAAGAATTAGGCTTAGATGAGTTTGAGATTGCAGTTATGTAATGAAGCTGGCAGCATAATCGGGTCAAGAGATGGTGTTTGGATAATTTTCTGGTTTGTTTTTTTGAAACAACTTCTGTAAGCATCGGGCAAATTAATTGTGTATCGATTGGTTTTTGAAAATAATGAACAAAACAACACAACTATAGGCCTTGCTCCATACCCATTTGGCTTCATTTGGGCCGGTTTCACTCTAATACTCAATAATTTGTCTCTTAAAATAAATGTTCTCAAATATTAGAGATTCTCTAACTCTCGTGCTTATCCCGAACTGACTCACAAATCTCTAAACTAACTAAAAAGACATTTGATAAACTTGGGACTACTGTCAGTGTACCAATAAGGTTTGAACCTTAATTTCAACTGGTTGTTGTGCTTAAATTAATTTTGTTTCTTGAAAAGCTTTTTTGGTTGTTTTTTTTCCTTCCAAAAACAAGATTTTTTTCCAAACCATACAAGATGGTAGATGTTTGATTTTTAAAAACTTTTTCAATGCAAATGGCGCTTCTATTCGAGCTTAATTGGTCCTGAATTTGCAGGATAGAACAAAGTGTTATCCTTGTATGAGCTTCCCAATTAATTTTGGGAAATTGAGAGATTTCTTGTGCAAGAAATTTGGTAAGGTGCCTGACAATTAAGTCCTTCAAACGGTGCTTCTTGTCATAATTCTTTTTCTTTTTATGTCCATTTTTCTAACAGATTCAGAAAATTTGCTTTATTATTGTTAGTTTTCTGTATGACTCTGTTGATACTTTGTCCTGTAATTAATGTTACTGATTGGCCTTGTTAAATTTTGTGACACAAAGCTTACGGCTTTTCAGTATATTTTGGCTTCCCTGTCATGTATTAAGTTACCCCGCTCTCCTGGTCCATTTTTCTCTCTGTCTGCGGAACAAGTACTTTTTTTAGTTTCATGCTTCCTCAATAAACGGGTGGCCCGTTAAAGGGGTTTGCATAACAAATTAGTTCATCCATTTAATATCTACATGCTAATTTCTCCTCTGCTATTCCTCAGTTATTTTGCTATGTGATTCCCATCTTTCAGAATCTATTTTTCTGGCTAGAAGAGTTCTCCATACTCATTTCCATTTCTTTAGTTGTCTTCCTCTTATAAGCTAGGGCAGTTTCTTTCTTGCAGGAATAGAATTAGATGATGATGAACTTGCACGTTTTGTGGAGCATGTGGATAAAGATAATAATGGAATTATCACTTTTGAGGAATGGAGGGATTTTCTTCTACTCTATCCGCATGAGGCCACAATTGAGAATATTTACCAATACTTGGAGAGGGTATGTCTTGTTGATATTGGGGAGCAGGCAGTCATTCCGGAAGGCATCAGTAAGCATGTTCATGCATCCAAATACCTGATCGCAGGGGGTGTTGCAGGAGCTGCTTCTCGTACTGCCACAGCACCTCTTGATCGCCTAAAGGTCATTTTACAAGTGCAGACTACTCGTGCTTCAATTGGTCCTGCAGTCAAAAGCATCTGGAAGGAAGGTCGTTTATTGGGGTTTTTCCGTGGCAATGGGTTAAATGTGATGAAGGTTGCACCTGAAAGTGCAATCAAGTTCTACGCTTATGAAACCTTGAAAAATGTTATTGGTCGTGCCAAGGGTCAAGACCAAAGAGATATAGGAACTTCTGGTCGTCTTGTGGCGGGTGGAATGGCAGGTGCAGTAGCACAAACTGCTATCTATCCGATGGATCTCGTTAAAACTCGATTACAGACTCATGCATGTGAGGGTGGAAAGGTTCCTAATCTGCGAAAACTATCAAAAGATATTTGGGTACAGGAGGGACCTCGAGCATTTTATAGAGGATTGGTTCCATCGTTACTTGGAATCATCCCTTATGCAGGCATTGATTTGGCTGCCTATGAGACTTTAAAGGATTTGTCAAAGATTTACATTCTTCATGATAGTGGTACGGCTCTTTAACTTGTTCCTTTCCAATTGCTACTACCTATTTTCTCCAAGATAATGAAATGTAATTTTTCTAAGAATTGTGCATTTGATGCAGAAGCCGGCCCTCTCGTGCAGCTGGGTTGTGGGACAATTTCAGGAGCCCTCGGAGCAACATGTGTTTATCCTTTGCAGGTTGTTCGAACCAGGTAAATCTGCATTTAGATTCTTGGGGTGCAACAACTGTGATTTTTTTTTTCTTCCTATTTGGACTGTGTAGCTCTCGGTTTATCATGTGATGGCCGTTCTTTTTCTCTTAATCTGTATTCTTGCTAGAATGCAAGCTGATGCTGCATATGAAGGTATGTCTGATGTGTTCCGCAAAACGCTTCAGCGTGAAGGTTTCAGGGGCTTCTACAAAGGACTTTTCCCAAATCTTCTAAAAGTTGTACCAGCAGCAAGCATAACTTATCTCGTGTATGAATCGATGAAAAAGAGTTTAGATCTTGATTAGCTGGTATAGAGTCGGCGACACACTGAGGTTCAAGCTGCTGATCCTGAGGATGATGATGATGATGATAAATAAGATTATTTAGCTCATTGGTGATATGATTTTCAGAATCATACACTTGATTTTTGAGTCCCCATTGGATATCGACGGGGATTATAGTTATAGAGTTTTCTTCTTCAGATTCAACCGACAAATGTATGCCTGAGCTACTGGAAATATCCTTTCTACACTTTTGCCAAGTAAATGCAAAATGAATACAGTGAGATGTAGACCTTGAAATTTTTTGCTATATGGATGATAGCATGGAGTGAGGTTCTGCTCTCTGCCCTTCTTTATGTAGGCTTTAGGTGCAAATGAAACTGTTGTAATTAAAGTATTAGCGCTGGTAAAGAGGAAACTTTTTCTTTTGTTGGGACAACGTGTTTTGTTGTAAACTATTTCTGAACTAAACACCTAGAATTAAATTATTTTTGTTTTTCAAAATACTGAAAACTATTCCAAGTTTTTTCATTGTCTGGAAAACTAAAAAAATGTTCTAATTAGTTTTTTCCAAGAAATTGAATTTCTTTTACTTAAGCTCTTCAAAATTTTGAAGCAAATCCTAATTGATATTGACAGCCCGCTGCTCATTCATCGTGCCTAAATTAGCAGACTTGTGCTTCTGTTTTTGCAATTTGGATTGGGCTGGACTAGCATATGCCTTTATTCTTGGAAAAATGACATTGTATAGCTGCTTTCAAAATAATAGTCGGAAAGATATATATATATATATATCGTATGTTATATACAAAAATTATTCAAATTTTATACACTTTTTCGGCTACCGAATGTGAACAGTTTTTGCCACGGGCTAAAAGTGAAAAAACGGTTTATTCTTTTTGCATATTTACTGGCTAAATAAATATATTTAGAAAAGATTTACATTTAGAGATTTTAGATTCAATGAAACATCGAAATTTGTTATAAATTATAATCTATATAATAGAAGCATAAGAAATAGAAACAACATCAAAATTTTGCACAATTTCACCGTAAACCATTTCTCTACGGGTCACAATATTTAAAGCCCTAAACAATTCTTCACATCTTGACATTATTTGTATGGAATGAAAATTAGAAACTACAATGCACTTAATAAACGTGAAAGAGAATCACTCCTCTGTAATCTGCCCGCCCGAGACCAACCCAAGTGTATAGAGTGCAACAAGCATTTCGATAGCAATTACTTCAAGAGGGATTTGGTAGCTCATAAGCGATTCTATGGTCACAATATCATTTACATTTATTTTTAAATTTCTCGCTATTTTTGAGATTTCTTTTGGTAAATATTATTGACTTTTCATTGTTGGACGACTTTAGTATTTCAACATACATATTTTACAGTAGCGATGGACTAAGAAGTTTCTCAGAGGCAACTTATTCCATGGTTGCAGACAGTAAAGGTATGCTAAGAGGTTGGCGACTGATGATGTGCTATAGATATGCTATTGTGGGCTTTTCGGAGGCTATTCACAATTTGAAAGGATCAAAATTAATTGGTAGGCCTAATGAGAATGTATATTCTACACTGGGTCAGACTTGTTTATTCATCACAGTTATTGTAGCAGGTGGTGTCATCGGTTAGAGTTGACCTTATTCGTGTTCTGATGTGTTCTATGAGTTACTCTTCTATGTCAAGACGGGTTGTGGTACTGTTGACTATTTACATACGCTGCGGCTATGTTTGGGCTTTGTAGCGAAATTTGAGCGAGATTGTTCTTGGGGTGTTGAATAGTTGATTCTGCCTTGGTTATGGTCTTCCTGTTTCTGGTATATAATGATATATGTATCTCCATGATTATGTGTATGGTGAGGTTATATGGAGATTTGATGGCTTTGGAACGACTCTTGGCACGTTCGAGTACGAACATATGTTTAAGTGGGGGAGAATGTAACGATCCGACCAGTTGTTTTGAGCTTTAGCATTCCATTCGGTGGTTTGGAACTTTGAGTTGCTTCATATTATGTATTATAACTTGTGTGTATGGTTAATTTTGGTTTTCGAGTGGTTCGTGATTGATTGGAAGAATGATTCTCATTTTAGAAGCTTTAAGTTGGAAGAGTTGACCAAGATTTGATTTTTGGGTAAACGGACTCGGAATCGGATTTTGATTATTTTGATAGGTTCGTATGATGATTTTGGACTTGTACATATGTTCAGATTTGATTTCGGAGGTTCCTAGAAGAATTTGTCACTATTTGTCGAAAGTTGGCAACTTGAAGAACTTAAGAGTTCATAAGTTTGACCTAAGAATTGACTTTGATGTTATTGGACTCCAATTGATGTTTCGAGACTTTGGATAAGTCTATATAGTTGAATTGAACTTGTTTGCAAAATTTTAAAGTAGTCCGAAGTGTTTAAGTGTGATTCAGACACTCTTTTGAAAGAATGGAGATTTAACTACTTAAGAAAAATTTTATTCGGTTTGAGCCTCAATTCTTTGTTATGATGTTTCCGTGGGTGTTTTGAGGTTTTGAATAAGTTTGTATGATGTATTTTGTACTTGTTGGTATGATTGAATGGGGTCCCGAAAGTCTCAGGTGTATTTTGGAACATTGGTTGAGAAACTAGTTAAGTTAAGGATTTGAAGTTTGACCATGGTCAATACCGGATCGAGATGATCTATTTTCGGTATTTTGAGTGCGCGACCAGATTCATGGCATATTTTATGATTGAAATACATATATAGTTTGTGTCCGCCAGATTTTTGTGTGCTAAAACGAAGATTTTCTTATTGCTGATTTTTTTTATCTTGCATACTATTGAAATTTTCATATTTCTTTTAAAAATTCAAAATATCATATCTCCCTCATTTTAAGGCCAAATCGGGTGATTCAAGAGGCTATCTCAGGTGTAATCTCGCAAGGATTGTGTTGGGATTATCAAACGTAAGTTTTGAGATCATCTAGGACTTGAATCGAGCTAGGACAGCTGCTGTATTTTTTTCTTATTTCAGAATTTAGTTACTTTTTCTCACAAGGTTTTGGAGCTCGGTTTGGGACGATTTTGGAGGGGGGAAG
>AWOL01S0006630.1:94732-126982 GCA_000715115.1 Nicotiana otophora | reverse complement strand
GGCCGATGCTTTGAGTCACCGGACAGAGAGTTTGGGGAGTTTAGCATATCTTCCAGCAGTAGAAAGACCTTTGGCATTTGATGTTCAGACCTTGGTAGGCCAGCTTGTCAGATTGGATATTTCGGAGCCTAGTCGGGTATTGGCTTTTATGGTCTCTAGGTCTTCTCTTTATGACCGTATCAGGGAGCGTCAGTATGATGACCCTTAATTGCTCGTTCTTCAGGACAGGGTTCGGAGAGGTAATGTTAGGTATGTGACTATTGGTGATGACGGGGTGCTGAGAATGCAGGGCCAGATATGTGTGCCTAATATAGATGGGCTTCGAGAGCTGATTCTTGAGGAGGCCCACAGCTTGTGGTATTCCATCCATCCAGGTGCCGCGAAGATGTACCAGGATTTGAGGCAGCACTATTGGTGGAGGCGGATGAAGAAGAATCTAGTTGGGTTTGTGGCTCGGTGTCTAAACTGTCAGCAAGTTAAGTATGAGCATTAGAGACCGGGTGGCTTGCTTCAGAGGTTAGAGATCCCAGAGTGGAAGTGGGAGCGGATCACTATGGACTTTGTAGTTGGGCTCCCACGAGCTTCGAGGAAGTTCGACGCTATTTGGGTTATTGTGGATCGGCTGACCAAGTACGGGCACTTCATTCCATTTGGTACTACTTACTCTTCAGAGCGATTGGCTGAAATTTACATCCTAGAGATCGTTCGCCTGCATGGTGTCCCAATTTCCATCATTTGAGATAAGGGTACTCAGTTCACAATGCTGTTTTGGAGGGCCGTGCAGCGAGAGTTGGGTACTCAGGTTGAGTTAAGCACAACATTTCACCCTCAGACAGAGGGGCAGTCCGAGTGCACTATTCAGATATTGGAGGACATGTTGCGTGCTTGTTTCATTGACTTTGGGGGTTCATGGGACTAGTTTCTTCCACTCGTAGAGTTTGCATATAACAACAGTTATCAGTCGAGCATTCAGATGGCTCCGTACGAGGCTTTGTATGGGAGGAGATGTAGATCTTCGGTTGGACGGTTTGAGCCGGGTGAGGCAAGGCTCTTAGGTACAGACATGGTCCAGGATGCATTAGATAAGGTGAAATTGATTCAGGAGCGGCTTCGCACGGTGTAGTCTAGGCAGAAGAGCTACGCAGATAGGAAGGTCCGTGATGTGTCTTTTATGGTTGGAGAGAAGGTTTTGCTGAAGGTATCACCTGTGAAGGATGTTATGAGGTTTGGGAAGAGGGGCAAGTTGAGCCCCCGGTTCATTGGGCCTTTTGAGGTGCTTTAGAGGATAGGAGAGGTGGCTTATAAGCTTGCCTTGCCACCCAGCTTGTCGATTGTGCATCCAGTGCTTCATGTTTCCATACTCTGAAGTATATTGGAGATCCATCCCATGTTTTGGATTTCAGCACGGTTCAATTGGAGGGTGATATGACTTATGATGTGGAGCCGATGGCTATTTTGGATCGGTAGGTTTGAAGGTTGAGGTCAAAGGATATAGCTTCAGTGAAAGTGCAATGGAGAGGTCAGCCTGTGGAGGAGGCCACCTGGGCGACCGAGAGGGAGATGCAGAGCAGATATCCACGCCTATTCGAGACTCCAGGTATGTTTCTAGATCCGTTCGAGGACGAACGGATGTTTAAGGGGGGGGATGTAATGACCCGGCCGGTCGTTTCAAGAGTTATAACCCCGTTTTCCCCATTCCTACTTCTTTTTGGTATTATTCAGCTATATTATGTTATATCGGGTTAGTGGGTTCGAGTCCGGAAGGAACTCGAAGTGAAATGAGACACTTAGTCTCATAATTGAAAATATTAAGGTAGAAAAGTGGACCGGATATGAACCTATGTGTAAACGACCTCGGATTTGAACTTTGATGATTCCAATAGCTCTGTATGGTGATTTTGGTCTTAGGAGCGTGTCCGGAATATTATTTGGAAGTCCGTAGAGGAATTAGGCTTGAAATGCCGAAAGTTTTATTTTTGAGAAGTTCGACCGGGGGGTTGAATTTTTGATATCGGGGTCTGAATCTGATTCTAAAAATTAGAATACCTCTATTATATCATTTAGGACTTGTGTGCAAAATTTTAGGTCAATCAGACGTGGTTTGATAGGTTCCGGAGTTGTTTGTAGAAATTAGAAATTTCAAAGTTCATTAGGCTTGAATTGGGGTGTAATTCATGGTTTTAGCATTGCTTGAGGTGATTTGAGGATTCGACTAAGTTCGTATGATGTTTTAGGATGTGTTGGTATATTTAGTTTAGGTCTCGAGGGCCTCAGGTAAGTTTCGGATGGTTAACAGATCAAAAATTGAACTAGAACAGCTGCTGTAATTTCCTTCTGCTGGAAATTGCTTCTGCCGAGAAATCGAGCCCAGATGTAAGCCCAGATCAAGCTCAAGGTCGAGGGCCATGATCGAGCCCAGAGTCGAGGGCCACGATCGAAGGCATGATCGAGCCTAGGGTCGAGGGTCACAGTCATAGGGCGGGTCGAAGACATAATCGAGGGCCAGGATCGAGAACTAGGATCGAGGGGTAGGACCGAGGACCAGGATCGAGGACTTCGATTGAAGGCCAAGATCAAGGCAGAACCGAGGATGTCTGGGCAGAATTATAAAAACAGGGACTTCGTTCCATTTGCCATTTTTGACAAATTGGAGCTTGAGGAGAGGCGGATGTTTGATATATTTTCAAGGAAAACTTGAGGTAAGTCCCTTGTGATCATTTCTACTCCATAATATTGAATTATCATCGAATAATTCGACTAGATTACATGATTTTGAGGTGTAAATCAGAAATTGGAACTTAGAAATTTGGAAATAAGATTTGTAGATTTGAGGGTCGAGTTGAGGTTGCATTTTGGTAAACTTAGTATGGGTAGACTCGTGGTTGAATGGGCTTTTGGATTTTGTAACTTTTGTCGGGTTCCGAGACGTGGGCCCCATTGGCGATATTTGAGCTAATTTTTGGATTTTTATGGAAACATCATCATTATCTTGTGGAATTAATTCCAATGAATTTTATTGACTGAAACGAATTATTTGTGACTAGATTCGAGGCATTCGGAGGCCGATTTGCGAGGCAAAGGCATAGCAGAGTAAAAAGTTTCACGTTTTGAGGTAAGTAACGATTGTAAATCTAGTCCTGAGGGTATGAAACCCCGGATTTTGTATCATTCTACTATTGTTTTTGTGACACACATGCTAGGTGACGGGCATGTGGGCGTGCACTGTTGGGGATTTGTGACTTGGTCCGCCACGTAGCAACTGTAAAGTTGCATACTTTGTTGAAACCATTGATACTTATATGTTTTAGAAAGATTTTCTGTAAATTGGGTTGAATGCCATGTTTGGGCCTTGCGCCAATGCTGTTTGGACCCTTAGGGGCTGTTCCTTACCATCCTATCATTGGTTTCGATTGAAAATCTATACTCAGTCATGTTTATACTTGTTTACTGCATAACTCAGTTTGATAACTCTATTTTGATGCATATAAATGTTTTGGGCCAAATGCCTTGTTTTACTAAAATGCCCGAGTGGCCTGATTTGTGAGGATGAGTGTGGATCGGGGCTGCCCGCCTGCAGCATACTTTATGACTGGGTGAGGCCGAGGGCCTGATTTGTGAGGCTGAGTGTGGATCGGGGCTGCCCGAATGCAGCATACTTTATTATTATCGCACGTGAGTTGTCCGTACATATTATAGCGCTTGGGCTGAAGGAGCCCCTCCGGAGTCTGTACACACCCCCAGTGAGCGCAGATACCTACTGAGTGCGAGTGCCGAGTGCCGAGTGCTGAGTGACTGGGAGGCAAGAGTAATTGTGAGGTATGCCCGAGTGGCAAATGTGATTGTGAGGTATGCCCGCGTGGCAAGAATGATTGTGAGGTATGCCCGAGTGGCATGAGTGACTGTGAGGTTTGCCCGAGGGGCTGTATAAGAGTGATGTTTTGCACGAGGGGCTGTTTATGATTTCATCATTTTTTTTGCTCACCTTTGCATTGAGCCTTTGTTTGAAAAACTGTTGGAAAAATGTCTTTAAAATGATTTTTATTGGAACTGGGTTTAAATAAAATGTTTGATTCAAATCTTGATTTCTTTTAAGAGCATGTGGTATTTTACTGAGATTTCCTGATATGAACTTTATATGCTTTATTGCTCGTCACTACTGCTCAGTTTTTATTTATTTTTGTTACTTACTGAGTTGGCGTACTCATGTTACTTCCTGCACCTTGTGTGCAGATCCAGGTGTAGCTGGACACGGTAGCGGTTATTGAGTGTTCTGGTTGCATATTGTCTTGGAGATAGCAAGGTAGCTAATTGGCGATTGCAGCCCCTGCTCTTCTCCTTCTTATCTTCCTCTAGTTGTATTTAGCTATTTTCCGGGCTGAGTTAGCCTTGATATTGTTAGATAGATTGTAGTATATGCTCATGACTAGTGACACCCCGATGTTGGGCTTTTTCTTTTCCTCACTTCTGTTTTTCTTTGATTTGAACTCTTTTAATGGAGGTTTTATGTCAAATAACCTTGAAATTATCTTTAAAATGAAAATATCAGTTTGTTTTGGAAATGAGTCAGCTTACCTAGTTCCACAATAGGCGCCATCACAACAGGGGTTAGTTTTGGGTCGTGACAGAAGTATCAATTTGAAGGTAATTCAGAAGGGACTCGGATAGATAGGACATCTTGGTAGTAGGTTGGATCGGCATGGTAATGGGTATGATTAGTTCTTTGGGTGTGTATGAGGCAATGAGTTCTACAGTGTGTAGGTTGTAGGATTCCGATTTTATAAGAAATTTTAGACGGGTAAAAACATTGATTCCAAGGCTGGTGGGTTTGGTTCAATTGACACATTTCACTTATGTTGTGTTATCGGATCTACATTAGAAAAGGGGTGACATGGGATCACCCCCGGGTATGTGCAAGGTAAGGTTATACGGTGGTTTGATGGTTTTGAGAACAACTGTTGGCTCATTCGAGGATGAATGTTTGTTTAAGAGAGGGAGGATGTAACGACCCGGCCTGTCGATCCAAAATTGGTAGCCCCGTTTTCCCCATTTCTACTTATATATGTGTTGTTCAGCTGCATAACTGGAAGTTGACTTATGAGTAAACGAGTTCAGACTTGGAATTTTATTATTCGGTTAAATTTGTTGAGTGATTTTAGACTTAGGAGTGTGTCCGAAATGTAATTTGGAGGTCCGTGGTAGAATTAGGCTTGAATTGGCGAAAGTTAGAAAATTGGAAATTTTGGTCGGCAGTGGAAAATTAGGTATCGGGGTCGGAATGAATTTTCGGAAGTTGGAGTAGGTTCGTAGTGTCATTTGTGAGGTGTGTTCAAAATTTTAGGTCATTCGTACGTGGTTTGATAGGTTTCGGCATCATCGGCAAATTTTGGAAGTTTAGAAGTATTTAGGCTTGAATCCGAGGTTGATTCGGTGTTTTGGTGTTGGTTTGGGTGTTCCGAAGGTTCTACTAAGTTTGAATAGTGATATATGACTTGTGGGAATTATTGGTTAAGGTCCCGAGGGGCTCGGGTGTGGTTCAGATAGCTAACAGATTGAAATTTGTGAAGTTGAACTGCTGGAAATGTGCTAGTGCACAGTCTTCTTGTGTGTCCGCACATGCGGATTGGGGACTGCAGGTGCGATGATCGCATATGCGGGAGTCTTATCTCGGATGCGGAAAATGGAGGCCTGGCATTGAGCGCAAGTGCGGAAGAGAGGATTGCACCTACGAGCCCGCAGGTGCGAAGCTTGGCGTCTAAGTGACTTTCGCAGATGCGTACCTGGGACCGCAGATGCAAATCCGCAGGTGCGAGAAAGGGTCCGCAGGTACGGAATCCCTAGCGCAGATCCTATATATCACACTTCGCGAATTTTGGTGCATTCTTCACTATTTCTATCCGGTTTTGGAGCTTTTGGGAGAGATTTGAAGAGGGAATCTAGGGGGTTTCATTGAGGTAAGTTACTTGAGCCCTAATACTTGTATATATGGTGATTGTCCGTTGTTTAATCATTGTAATTAGTGAAAATTAGGGGTTGTAATTGGGATTTTTGGATAGGTAATTTAAGGATTCGAAGGACCAAACAATGTCGGATATTGATGAATTTTATATGGTTAGACTCGGGAGAGGACGAGGTTTATTATTCTACAATTTTTGACTGATTTCGAGACGTGGGCCTGGAGGTCGGGTTTTGGCCGGTTTCGGATTTTTTGCATATTTTGTAGTTTTTCTTGTGGAATTCATTTCATTAGCGTATATTGATGGTATTGTACTGATTGTGATTAGATTCAGAGCATTTGGAGACCGAGACCAGAGACGAGGGCATCCCAGAGTAGGATTTTTACGCTGTTAAGGTAAGTAACAATTTTAACTCTAACTTTGAGGGTATAAACTCATAGATTTGACATCCGTGATTTTTTAGAAGTGATACCAACGCTAGGTGACGAGCGTGTGGGTGTGCACTGCGAGGGATTGAGATTTGGTCCGTCCTGTGAGGTTGTGAGGCCTAATGGCTATTATCTGTGGTTATGTGTTTATTTATTGTTGAACTTGTTTGCCTTCATGTTAGAGATCATGCTTAGGCTTTATTCATGCCCACATTATTTGTACTCAGTCATAGAAATTATTGTACATGTTTACCTCAGTCTCTATTAATTGCTAATATGCGGTGATAATTGATGTGGGATGTGTTCCCTTACTATTGATAATGGTGAGGCTAGTAAGGTACATTATTGAGTGAGGCCGAGGGCCTGGTTGTGAGGATATTAATACCATAGCGCGTGAGTTGTCCGCGTAGCACGTGAGTTGACCATGCGGATCCAGGTATTGATATTATGTTACGTGAGTTGTCCGTGCAGCACGTGAGTTGTCCGTGCTTTTGTGCTTGGGCTTTGGGAGCCCCTCTGGAGTATTTACACACCCCTAGTGAGCACAGAGTGTTGAGTGTTTTGAGTATTGAGTGCTGAGTGCGAGTGATGAGTGATGGAGTGACACTGCTTTGAGGCTGTATTTATTTGTGTTGTTGCTGCATTTGTCTTTTAAACTTCTTTGTAGCATTTACTGAGTTATGGAATTTACATGTTTATTTTTGTTTATTTTTAAATTGTGAAAATAAATAATTGGACTGATTTACTTAGCTCGTCACTATTGCTCAGTTCCTTAGTTATTTCTGTTACTTGCTGAGGTGGTTGTACTCATACTATACCCTGCACTTTATGTGCAGATCTAGGTGAGTTAGAGCGCGGTGATAGTTGAGTTCAGGCCGGCTATCTGTGGAGATTGCAAGGTAGCTACTAGCTTCCGCAGGACCTTGTTACTCCTTTTATCATTTCTTCTTTTGGATTGTATTGACAGTTAGACAGTTTCCATTTCATAGCTCATAGATTTAGACGCTCGTGACTTAGTGACACCCCGATGTTTGGGGCTCATTTCCGTATTTCTAAAATTATAATTAGAGTTGATTTAGTTTAGGAGAAATTTAAATGTTGAAATATTTTATTAAATTCTTATAATTGATTTAGTAGTAATATTTTGGGAAGTAGGCTTGCCTTGTAACACGATAGCGCCATCACGACCATGGTCAGATTTTGGGTCGTGACAGTGTGCGACCCCATAGGTTCAATACTAAATTGGTAGTAAATTGATCACATCAATATACTAATCAAGGGTGGCGTCTAAAAATACTCCTCAAAGACCTAATAGCATGAAGTATACAATTTACTCTCAAGAACCCGTAGAGGAATAATGCATTAATTCCTTCTATCCTTATAGCTCTGGGTCACCCTAGGATATGGTTCAACTGTCAAATCCTAAAAGGCGACCAACTATGTGTTCATGTCAAAAATAATCGACCATTGCATGATCTAAGAAACTCTTTTCTACTTTCATTCAACCGCCCTATCCAAGGTCTTAGTTTGGTCGGTTATAATTCATGACAACATGGAGCTAAAACTCATTACCAAGAGGTGACAAATTTCATCTTGCTCAATCACTAATTATACAAATATTTAATCGTACCCAATATCCTGTCAACTATCGCCCTAGGGCCATAGGTGTCGAGTATCAAAGCACAATAAATAACTTGTCAATTACTATGATGATATCAGGTCAAATGAACTCTTACATCACATTCTTCAAAAGAATATCCCATTGACAGTTTATGGTAATTCTAACTATTAGGAATTATCCAACGAATCGGTTAAATGATCATATCTCTATATGCATCATCTATTTATGTGATTTAGTTAATGATATCAACTAATCTTTATCCCATAAAGACGATCACATAAATAGTAATGTAACCGATTTACTAATATCCAAATTAATAATCATACGATCAAGAACAAAATTTAGATTAAGTTATAAGAGACTTTACTCCCATTATCATGGTCTCCATCATGATGACAAGTCCCAAAATTTAATCAAGTACCTTACTAAATTAATCAAGCAATTAATAATAACTATGATAAACGAATATCCAATGCCATATATTTTTATATCAAATAATATTCACAAAAATATGTTCAAATCATCAAATATGAGATTGGATCTAGGGCATATCTAATATATCCCTAACGGTATCCAAGCAAGGAAACTTACAAGTTTAAAATTTAGGCTTTGGTATTATTGCATAGGTATGTTAATTTTGGCGTGGGGAAGGATTGAGGAGAATCAATATGGAACAATACAATGGAAGCTGGACCAACAATATATTTACTACTAAGACCACCATAAAGCAGGCACTAGGAGTGAATCATCTTTGCGGCAAGACCTCCATTAAACCAACCATTATGAATGAAAATCATCAATTACCTATTTCAAATGTTTTAACGTATGGAATTTCACAATAAAATTATTTTTGTCGCTGAAATTTTACAATTAAAATTCCAACCCAACTCGTAAATGAAGTTTCATATTACATCTTGATAGTATATGTAATTTTAATTAAAATATTTTCTAAAGGATAATAATTTATGCATTCAGTATTATTAGTGTTAATGTTTATTAAAGACGTACAAGTTGTAAATATTTGCAATTGATTATATTTTGTGTTTATATCGGGTTATACCCAAATTTGATGTCTGCTATGTTTTGTATTTGCATATTTCCTTTGATTTGCGATGTTGATTGATAGGTTGATATCACATGTGTTTTTACGAGTTATTATTTTGCGAAAAGAACGTGAAATAGGTACTGCCACAAGCGGTTTTTTTCCCTAGAAAGTGCTTTTTATTTTTCTTTTGGATTTAATCATTCAAATTTAGTATATCTTAGGAAAAAGTGTATTAGTTTTCGGTGTCTATATTCCATCTATTGTAATTTTATCAACTTAATAATCCAGTTTACAAAATTGAAGAAAAACTGGCAGTTTTCATTTTGAATTCCAACTAAAAAATAAAGGTGGGAGTAATTTTAGCCCAAACTACCAACGTTTTACGATTCAAAAATAATTTAAAAATCTAATCCAACACTACATATGGTATTTTATTTCAAATCCAACATGACTTGAGATATTCGTGCAATGCACGATTATAGAACTTATTATTATAAAAGCACGAATACAATATTGATAGACCAAAATAGCCCTAAAATATTGATCGATTTTTTTATTTGGCATTGGATAGAATTGTAATATTTAAGAATTTTATTTGACTAAAATCCTAAAACGTTATGGTGTGTGTCTAAAGTTGCTGATTAAGAATATTTTACTCATTTTCTTATTAAATTCTTTTTACCCAAAAAATGAGTCACAATTAAATTATACGTAGTTTAAAGGATACATAGTTTAATTTAATAAGAAAAATTAAGAATAATAGATAGATGGATTAACGACAAAATAAACGATCAAACCAATTGCGATACGATGACCGAGTATGATCTTGGATTGAACAGTGGGACTCGTCCTCGATTGGACCCTCGGATCAAGCCCGATCAGGAATGGAGAAAAGAACAAGTGAGTAGTGCTTTTAACAGCAGCTAAAAGACAAAATACAACTTTTATTGCTTTGAATTGCGTGTCATAATTTGTCAGCCTAAAGAAAGACTTCCCCTTTATATGGTAGAAGAAGTTCAGTCCTAGTATAAGTTTAAAAAAGGAAAAAATCTTCTTTTACTGGTAATTGTTGTTCCATAATCGATATTGCATGAGATTCGCGCCGTAATATCCGATTGAGGGCGAGTATTATGGCCTCCTATGCGTCATGCATAACGGTCCACCATTTCTCCCGGGGTCTAGAAGATGTACTCGGCCCAAGGCGCGTTTCTTTACCATGCCCGATGTCAGATATATCGTCCATTACTTTACTATGCCCGGTGTTTCCGACCTCAATTATAAACTCGCAAATCCATGCATGGTTTCCCTTCGTTCTCTCGCCGAAAAATCGGGGCAGACATTGCCCCCAATTTTGCTCGTACACAGATTGTCCCCTCATTTTCTTGAGGGTAGATTTATCGAAGCGATGGCAAGCAAAAAGTGAACCCCGATTTAGTCCTTCATACGTTACGACCAAGTTGACGAGTAAATGCAACATCCCATCAGTCGGGTTGTTCTGACTTCAAACACGTGTCAGACACTAGTTGGCTGTCCTTAAATGCGAAACGTCGTGCATTAATTGTTCTTCCTCTATAAAAACTCCAAACCCTTTTTTACTTCTCCACTTTCCGATTCCAGAACTCTTTGACTTACCCTCGAATTCTTCACTCACCTTTCACTTCTTCAAATCTTCATACGTTGCTCCTTAGATTTTCATATCTTCATCCTCAAATCTTCATACATTCTCTTTGAATCCTCAACCCAGATCTTTATATCTTCATCTCATCTTCAAATCTTCATATATTTTCTTCAAACCTTCATACTTTCCAGAATCTGATGGCAAACACTTCCAAATTCGTGCCTCAGCAAACTACCCTTCAGCTTTCAACCTGGTCACAGATGCCGAGGTGGCCATTCCCGAGTGGCCCAGGAGCCTCCCTTCAAGAGTTTTGTCCCCAGGGTTTGCTCTATTAAGAACGAATTCAATATTGAGAAGGCCTCCAGTCAACAGGGATGGGGCGAGGAGGAATGGAGGTACATATGCTATGTTACTGAGGAGACATTCCCCACAGTCCTGGTAGATTGTAACTGGTAGGGTAAGGAGGTGGTCGTCCTCAGGCCCAATGAAGACATCACCATTCACGTGGAGGGAACTTAAGTTTTTACACTTACCCCATCATGCTCGCCCTGGTAGATCCCGTAGTCCTTGACATCTACAAAAGGTATGAGGTCTTCCTTGGGCAGATTCACCCATATTGTTGGAGGATCGTAATACTCCTTCATCATTTTGTAAACAACACTGAAGCACCTCGATTCACCCTCGGCCATCTTCTTCATCCCTACAGTCCCTGAATCTTCCTATATGGGTTGATCAATCTCGTTCGCCGAGCTAGTAAAGATCTGTTCTCAAGCATTGACGAGGACCGAGATCGAGCTTGGCAGG
This sequence comes from Nicotiana otophora, assembly GCA_000715115.1. Taxonomy (NCBI): domain Eukaryota; kingdom Viridiplantae; phylum Streptophyta; class Magnoliopsida; order Solanales; family Solanaceae; genus Nicotiana; species Nicotiana otophora. Next base: position 115,512 of record AWOL01S0006630.1, on the reverse strand, counting down.
GGATGTTCGTTCGGGTAAAGATCGAAGACCTCATTCTCTCCGAATTTATATCGTTCTCCAAAAAATGGAATGCATCCCATAAGTCTTTTCCTTCTCAAGTATTTGGCACTCCCTTTTATTCTTTTCCTAATTGCCTGTGTTTGTTGTTGTGCACCAGTTACCCGGGTTCCTAATGCAGTCCCTCGGTTGAAGGAGTGGATCGAGGGGATCTGCAAACAGATGTCCTACTTTGACCGCGCATGGTGCAAGCTCTCGAAGGGAATGTGAGAGCCTGTTCCCATGGTAAGGCTCCCCCCCCCCCAAATGATTACATTGATACACTTGAATTATATATCGCTAAGTCTTCTTCCTTCTCATAGGTTTGCCCAATACAACCGAGCTCAGGTCTTGGATGAGGACGAGGATCAGTCCTCTCTTACCAAATCCTCCTCTTTGGGACAGCCTGAGGCTGCCGCAAAGGAGGAGAAAAAGATGAAGAAGACGAAGTATTCGGCCTCACCGGATGCTGAGGTGAAGACGAAGAGGGTCGTGATCCGGGTCCAGGAAATCAAAAACACCACCAAGTTTAGGGTACCGGACTCTGATTCTCTCTACCGGCTCAGGGATTATCCTGAGGATGATGACCTTGAGTTCATTACTCATGAGTCAACCCTCAATGAGAGGGAGCAAGTGGCAACCGGCAAAAGTGATCATGAAGTTGATCCCCCTCTAGCTCGGGAACCATACGAAGAGACGGAGATCGCGGCCTCCCGAGAAGCTGCTCATGTCCCGAAGGAGGTATCTGGTGTTATTGAATTCATGGAAATGCCGTCCTATACTGAATGCATGCTCAAAGAGGCTCAAGATAGTAAAGAGAAATCAAATGAGACGACGCCGGGCCCAGATGATGCTTTGAATACATTCCTCGATGGAATGGACATGGTCGTATTGGAGGAGTTCTCCGGGTTTGGTCACTTGGAGGTCCCAAAAGATGATGTTCCATTGGGAGCGGTCGAGCCGAGCTCAATCCTGAAACTAGTAAAGTAGTTCCTTACCTCGAGTGTGGACCCCGATCGTATGAGAACGGTCATTCTTACTATCCTAGCGGATGCCCGGGCCCTATCCACTTTAGTGGGCGTAGCCAGATACCTTCATTGCCTGGTGACCGAGGAGGACCAGGCAAAGATGAACGAAGTAGGCATGTCGAGCCTCTTAAACGAGGCACAATAGGCACTAAACCGAATAAGATGTCTATCCTTTGCGGATGTTTGCTCTACATACTCTAATGATTTGTTTGTTTTTCAGGCTTCAGTGCTTCATCATGAAAGCTTCCTTTCGCCCCACTTGAAAATCATCTACCTTCAGTTCAAGCTCAAAGAGAATGTGCAAAAGAAGGTCATGTATAACTAGGGCTCTCATTGAACAACACGATGAGGTCCTCAGGGACCTCCAAATTCTCCAAGCCGAGCTGGAAAAGGCTCAGAATGATGCCTCGTCTGTGAAGTGGGAGCACGTCGACCTGGTTGAGAAGGTAACGATCATTGAGGCTAAAAAAAGAAGCTGCTCGTGGTGACTAACAACACAACTTCATAGGTCCAAGAAAAGGTAGACCTGATCAACCAGCTTCGGGATGAGTTGGATGATGTCAAGGTCACGAACGAGGCATGGAAGGGCAGGATGGATCTACTGGCTTCAAAAAAAGAGGCTGCAAAAGAGGAGATGGCATCAGTCAAGGACCAACTCTAGGGTGCAAAAGACAAGGCCGGCAAGTGGTCTCGACTAAATGATGAGTTCCGGGCACAACTGAACTCAACCATCACGGAACTGGATGCCCTTGGCCAAGAATCTAATGCGCTGAGGTACAAATTGGAGGAAACTTCTATTGATTCCTCCGACGTCGAGGAAATGCTGGACCAGTATAAGGATGATATGGAATAGCCGAGTCCCGCTTAAAGAAGAAGATCCAGTACGTTAAGTGGCTATCACGGAGAGAGACCCTTGAGGAGATCCATGCACGAGGTTTTGACCTGTCATCCGAGATTGAAGAATCCAAGGGGCTCGAGGCCGAGGGAAAAGAACTCTATGAGCCTGAGGGTCTGGAAGGCTCTAAGGGTTCCGAGGGTTCCAACGATACTGGTGATGAGCCGAGCACCGGTGAAGACCAAGCGTAAATGCCTTAGTTCTTTTTTAGTTTTCCCTTGTATATTTCTGTTTTGTTTATTTTGAGGTTGATTTATCGTGCCTTTGTAAATTTTATGAAATACATAAAATTTCCCCCTTTCGCAATAACGTATCTTTACTTTCCAGCATCTATTTGCAATTTTTTATTTGTGCATCATTTTAAATTCCTTAGCATAAAATAAAAGGTAATATAGAGTATCCATTCTGCAGAGGTCCGAGCCCGATTTTGATGGCAACTCCGGGTTACTCGTGCCTTCGAGATTTCAATAGAATCGAAGGCTTTTAAGATGCTCAAGTGTCTTAGATGATGTTTTTGCTGAGGGTAACCTTTTAATAGGTTTTGACTATACGTGAGGGCCTTACTTTCTAAGCACAAATTTTGGACGTTTCCGAGCCATTTTTAGGGTTGTCGTAGCCTTTCGTATTCGGCACTTCCTAATAGGTTTGGTGCCTTCGGGATTCGTTAGCCTAGGCCATCCAATTGTTTTATCGAACGACAGACCCAGAATAGGGGTAGCCTGTGGTCTTTAGGATCTAGGATCGAAGAAGCGAAATGCGTAGTGAAAATGTAAAAGGAAAACAAAGATTTCTTTTGTTGTTTAATATAATGCATGTGTCATAGCTAGAGTGGGCTGCATGGGCATGATTCGCATGACCGTTTTACCCTTACAATGAATCCTAACCACCAAGCCTTGGCTTTTGACGTATAAAAATTTCCCATAACCTAGGGGTAACGGCCCCCAGTATTCAAGCGCAAACTTGTGCGAGTTCAAATATTATTGATTCGATGTCAATTCAGGTTCAAGGTCGGTAGAACATTTTACTATGCCTCATTAAAAATCTTGTTGGAAACCCCACTTTGGGAGAAATTTGGTTCAAGGAAAAAGGAGTACAACACGTGCTTTCCGACTTAATAGTCATATTCGCCCTTGGCCGAGTACCTACGTACGTTAGTCTGTAATATAACTAAATTAAAAATGAATTAAGTTTGTACCTTAGCAGTAGTAACGCTTTAAGTGTTCCATGTTCCAGTTGTTTGGTAGTTGTATACTATTTCCCAACTAGAATTTATACGAGCCTTTGCCGGTTATTCCGATGACTCAATACAGTCCTTCCAAATTTGGGCCCAATTTCCCTTCGTTTGGGTTCCTGATTTGTAGTGTTACCGTTCTCAATACCATGTCCCCGACTTGAAAATGCCTGAGTTTGGATCTTCGGTTATAGTACCTCCCTAATCGTTGCTTCTATACGGCCAAACGGACTAGGGTGACTTCCCTCCTTTCATCCAATAATACCAAACTCGTGGTCAGGGCCTCGTTGTTTGAATTTTTGGTAGTATACTGTAACCTGAGGCTCGGCTCCCCTACATCAACAAGTATTAAGGCTTCCGCTCTGTAGACCAGAGAAAACAGGGTCGCTCCGGTACTTGACTTTGAAGTCGTACGGTATGCCCACAGGACTTCGGGCAAGATTTCCTTCCACTCTCCTTTCGAACCGATCAACCTCTTTTTTAGGTTTAAGAGTATAGTTTTATTCGTCAATTTCGCTTGCCCATTCCCACTAGGGTGGTAAGGCGTTGATAATATCTTCTTGATCTTATGGTTTTCGAAAAACTTACTTACCTTGTTGCTGACGAATTATTTTCTATTGTCGCAGATGATCTAGGCCGATATCCCAAATCGACAGATTATGTGATCTCAGATGAAGTCGATGACTTCTTTCACCCTCACTTTCTCTAACGCCTGGGCCACAACCCATTTAGAAAAATAACCGGTCATGAGTAGTATGTATTGGACTTTACCGGGCGCCCATGGCAGGGGGCCGATGATGTCCATTCCCCACTTGATGAATCATCGGGCATGTCTCATAGTTGATGAATCATCGGGCATATCTCCTAGTTGATGAATCATCGAGCATGTGTTTGGAACTCTTCACATTTTTGCACGAAGTCTTTTGCATCCTTCTCCATTTCATTCTAGTAGTAGCTGGCCCGGCTTTCATTAACTTCTGAACTAAGGATTCTGCCCCTGAATGGTTCCCGCGAGTGCCCTCGTTAACTTCTATCATGTCGTATTTGGTCTCTCCAGTACCTAAGCTTCTAGCCAGTGGGCCAAAAAAGGATCTCATGAATAATGCCCATTCGACTAAGCTAAATCTAGCAGCTTTGGTACGTAGGGCTCTTGATTCCTTGGGATCCGATGCCAATTTTCCTATCTTCAAGTAGTCAATGTATTTGTTTCTCCAATCCCAAGTCAAACTTGTCGAGTTTACTTCTGCATGACCTTCTTCTACTACCAAATTCATTAGTTGCATCATTGCCCCGAGCTAAATTCATCAGAGTCGGCAGACGACCACAAGTTCGCTAGTACATCGGCCTCACTATTTTGATCTCGAGAAACGTGATGCAGAGTCCATTCCTTGAATTGGTGCAGGGTTACCTGCAGTTTATCCAAGTATCTCCACATCCGTTCCACTTTCACTTCAAAAGTTACATTGACTTGATTTACGACGAGGAGGGAGTCACATTTGGCTTTGATCACTTTGGCCCTAAGGCTTTTTGCCAGTTCTAGACTTGCGATCATAGCTTCGTACTCGTCTTCATTGTTAGTCAATTTAACAGTTTTAATAGACTGTCTAATTATGCTGCCTATGAGTGGTTTTAACACGACACTGAGCTCAAACCCTTTTGCATTGGATGCACCATCCGTGAATAAGGTTCAGAACCCCGAATTAGTCCCCGAGGTGAGCAACAATTCCCTTTCAACCTCGGGTATCAAGGCCGGCGTATAGTCGGCCACAAAATCCGCCAGGATCTGGGATTTTATGGTAGTCCGGGGTCGGTACTAGATATCATAACCGCTGATCTCCATGGTCCATTTGGCCAGCCGGCCTGAGAGCTCGAGCTTATGCATAATATTCCTAAGCGGGGTAAGAGGTTACGGCGCATATGGGGTGGCATTGAAAGTATAGTTTTAGTTTCCTGAAAATGCTTAGCAAGGCGAGCACTAACTTTTCTAGGTGAAGATATCTTGTTTCGGCATCACCTAGGGTTCTGCTAACATAATAAAAAGGGAATTGTGTACCTTCTTCCTCTTGGACTAAAACACCACTTACCGCCACCTCGGAATCTGCCAAGTAGAGGTACAGTTGTTCGGCTGCCTTCGGAGTGTGCACCAAAAGAGGGATCGACATGTATCGCTTGACTTCTTCCTAAGCTTGCTGTCACTCTTGAGTTCAAGAAAAATTATTCTTCTTTTTCAATAGGGAGAAGAACCGATGACTCTTGTCCGTCGGCCTCAGGATGAACCCGCACAATGCTGCTATATGCCCGGTCAGTCTTTAAACTACCTTGACGCTGTCGACTATGGTGATTTCCTTGATAGACATTATTTTGTCGGGGTTGATCTCTATCCCCCAATTAGATACCATGAATCTAAGGAATTTTCCTGAACCGACCCCAAATGCGCACTTCTCTAGATTTAGCTTCATGTTGTATTTTCTTAGTATGCTGAAGGTTTCCTGCAAATGTTTCAAATGGTCCTCTAATCTCAGGGACTTAACCAACATATCATCAATATAAACTTCCATTGATTTCCCTATTTGTTCTTCGAACATCTAGTTTACGAGGCGTTGGTAGGTGGGACCGACATTCTTTAATCTAAACGACATTACGTTATAGCAGTAGGTGCCAAATTTCGTTATGAAAGAAGTTTTTTCCTGATTGTCTGGGTCTATATGAATTTGGTTGTACCCGGAGTAGGTGTCAAGATAACTGAGTATCTCGTGTCCGGCCATCGCGCTGATCATTTGATCGAGTTAGGAAAAGGGAAAGAATCCTTTGGGCATGCTCTGTTTAGATCTTTATAATCCACGCACATCCTTAATTTATTTCCCTTTTTTGGTACTACCACTACGTTATCAAATAAATCTAGGTATTTAACTTCCCGGATGGACCCTATTTTGAGGAGTTTGGATACCTCGTCCTTGATGAACGCGTGTTTTATCTCGAACTGTGGCCTTCTCTTTTGCTTAGCCGGATGGAACTTTGGGTCCAAACATAGCTTGTGAGTTGTCACCTCCGGTGGGATGCCTATCATGTAAAAATGGGACCAAGCAAAACAATCGGTGTTAGCTTTGAGAAAATCATTAAGTTTTCTATTGAGCTCGGGAGTTAACCTCGTGCCTAGGTATACCTTTTGATCCAGCACATGCTCGATTAATATAACTTCTCTCAAATCTTAAACTGTTGATTTTGTGGCGTCGGTGTCATCATGAGCTATGAATGACCTCGGGAAGCTATAATCTCCCTCATCGTCCGCTCCTTGTTCTTCCTGTTTCTCTGGTTCGGCTGAGGACGGTATCAGTGATTGCAATTTAATCTCTTCTATTTTGGTTAGTTCAGTGCTCCTCGATGTAGAATTCATAGGAAATAGGATCACTCCGTCGAGATCAAATATTTCCCTTGCGGCCAGCTGTTCTCCGGAGACCATTTTGACTCCCCCCGGTGTGGGAAATTTCAGCGCCTGGTGCAAGGTCGAAAGTACCACCCTCGTGATTTGGACCCATGGCCTTCCGAATAAAGAGTTATATCCCATATCCCCTTCAATCACGTAGAACATCATTTCTTGGATTGTCCCAGTGGTGTTTACCAGAAAAGTTTGGTGTTTACCAGAAAAGTTATCTTTTCTTTCGTGGTCTCACATGCCATATTGAATCCATTCAATACCCGGATTGCCGGTACGATTTGATCTTATGATCCAATTGTTTTACGACCCTTAATTTGTTGATGTTGGTCGAGCTACCTTGGTCAATAGGCACACGTTTAACCTGATATTTATCAATAAGTACATATATTACTAGTGCATCATTGTGAGTCTGTACAATGCCCTCGTCATCTTCGACGCTAAATAAGAAAGCTCCTTCCGGAATGTAATCCTTGTGTGTTGTTCCCTTGTGATAGACATTTTAGTGCGTTTTATCATTGTCCCTTGGGGAACATCGATGATCATGTTGATCACGTGATGAGGCTCCTCTTGTTTGACTTGTTTATTGGCGTCCGTATTCCTAAAGTGGTTTTTTGCGCGCTAACTTAGGAATTCTCGGAGGTGCCAATTGTTGAATTACCTAGCAAATTCTTCTCTTAACTATTAGCAATCTTCGATCCTGTGACCATGAATGCCGTGATACTTACACATCAAATTAGGATCTCTCTGGGTAGGATTGGACTACAATGGTCGGGGCCACTTGGTCTTTTTGATGCGCCCTATAGCCGACAGGACGGTGGCAACATACACATTGAATTTGTACTCCGATAATCTCGGTGCTTCCCTACTCTCGAGCGCCCTATCAAACCAATTCTTGCTCATCAAGCCCCGGCCACTAGGCCCTCGATCGCTTCTCTTCTCGTTCCTTGCGGGGTGACTTCCGGATCCAATTCCCCTTCGATCCATGTTGTATGGTTGATATCAATGTCGGACTGGTCTTGGCTCTCGATAAATGGCTCTTTTATATCTATCATTGATCCTTACGGGGTAAACAGACCCAAAAGGGGGCTAGAGTTTGTAGTCCTTAACCCTAATCTTTGACTGGTACCTGTTGTGGACGTCTGCCCAGGTTATCACAAGCTACTCCACCAAATTTTGTTTTAACTGTTGAGAGGTCATGGAACATTGGGGTTGAGCCCCTGAGTGAATTCCTGGATGGCCCAATCATCTGCAACTAGTGGTAGGTCCATCATCTCTATTTGGAATCTTGACACGAGCTCCCTGAGAATTTCGTGATACCATATCATTGCTCCCTTGGACAAAGTTTCTCCAAACATTTTACTCAATACCGACTCAATCTCGTCATCTTCCAAATCGTTTCCTTTGATCGTGCACGTATAGGAGTTCACATGCTCGCTTGGATACGTGGTCCTATTATATTTGGGGATGTGAGGCCTACGAACCACTTTGGGATCGGCTTGGGTACCGAGCTCGGAGCAAAGGGCTTCTGGATATAGTTTTTGGAGTCCGGAGTTTTTTATGTTTATACTGAATACACATTCTCATTAGGCTCACAAATAATCCCTAAACCAAATTCCGATCATTCCCAAATAGGTAAATAACCTTCCAAAATTTATAGCAACCTTTCCATAACACATACCATCAATGATCCAATCCTCAACATTTCTTCACAATTCACAATCAAGGAATAGTCTGCCTACGAGAACATCCAGTCTCTAAACCTCATGAATACTAGAATCTCTATGTTCAATCTAACACCGCTAATCAAATGGATGATCATCATACAAGAAAATATCCATAATTCCAAACACTATGCACCTGCCAAAATGCGCCCTATCCTCCGGCGACATCAAATAGTGCCAGCATTCTCTTAAACATCTGAAGTCATCCGCGCCATCAAGAAATCATATCCTTCCCTTCAAAACTAAACCGCAACCTTTAACTTGCAACATTTAAAACAACCGTCACTACCATGCTAACTAGAGAAAATACGAAAATCTCATAATCAACTCTGGATGACAATGAGGACGAACACCTCATCAAATGAGAACTTTCCATTTAACTTAAACCAGGGTAACATCACCACACGTAATATATCTACTATACCTATAGAAAACATCAACTCCAGGCCATAGCCATAACCATGGCGAATTCTTTGAAACTTATTAACAAATAATCAAGTTATCAGAACTAATCTCCCCTAACTCAACCAAGTCACGCATACTGACAACCCAAAAGTAACTCAATCTAATATGCTCGCTCTAAAGGTACCTTCTGCATATTCGAACCCATTTCTTGCATCTCTCTAATATTGCAATGTAGAATCATTCTTGACATAGAAATATCGCAGATCCAGTCACCATTCACCACTGATCGCAAGCCCTATGCATTCACGTATTCAGGAGTCCTTAAATGCCATATATGATCTGTAACTCATCAGAACCTTCTCGATAACCACTCACCTTACTATGATCTTCAATACACAGATAATACGCATCGAGCAACCCGCGTTTCACTAGCACATGACGATTCAAAAAAATAACCAAGCAATCCCTCAACTCGAAAAGTCATACCACATATGTTCCAGCAATCCGATAGTCAATAACAGAATCCCTCAATTTGCTCGAAGCCATAGAACATATTGTTGGTAATCCATAGTACCATATCTTCATAGCTGCCCCGATCCTGCACCACGAATCAGCTGAATACTTCATAAGCTCATGTAATACTAGTCGGAGAACACTCTGAAGACTCTGCCAAGCGCACACCCAACCCTTGGAATAGTCAAGCAAACTTCTCTCAAATGCTCTGAAATGATAATATATGGATTCTAACGAATGGAAACCTCATACAAAACACAAGATCCGAACGCATCACGTGGGAGATGACCCCCCGAATGTACTCAAATCAACACTTTATCATGAACCCGCCATAATCACAACAACTAGGCCACCCGCCAGTCTTCCCAGGTCCGTTCTTACCAACCAGATGCAAGAATCCATTTTGTACCAAATATGAACGACCGAAAGGTCTATCACAACATCTACCCTAGACTAGACAACATGTTGCGATGATAATCAAGCATCCAAAGGTAACCCATCCGCAACATCACAAACCATCGGCATATAGAGAATACCGAGTGTGTGTAACAACGCATATGAATGAATAGGAAGAATCAAAATCGTAGGTTTGAAGTTGAAACAAGGCCACACGATAAGGAAAGAAGTTTTTCCTAAATTCCATGTATCCTCTCGAAGATAGATATGGACGTCATCATATCGATCCATAAGACTCTACTAGACACTTGCTCATGACTCGCAGAACCTATGGACCTAGTGTTCTGATACTAACTTGTCACGGTCCAAAATCCAACTAGTAGTGATGGCACCTAACCCAACATGCTAGGTAAGACAAATAATAATAAATACAATTTAAATGTGATTTATAAGAAAACAATGAAGAATTGTCTCAACTTTTTTATAATAATTTAAGGACTAGTAGTACAAATCATGAGCTTCTAAGATTTTGAATTTACAAAGCTGGTACGGAATAAATACATCATCTATTCGAAATATACATAAACAGATTTGCAAAATCTAAAGCTACCAAAGACAAGTGATAGTTATAACTAGAACGTAGATACATCTTCGATGCCAGCTCCCGCCATACACATCAACTCTAGCTCTAAAATCTACACGCAAGATGCAGAACCATAGTATGAGTACAACCGACCCCACGTACCCAGTATGTGTATTGTCTAACCTCGGTGAAGTAGTGATGAGATATTTTAATTAAAAGATACTCACTAATATAACATGTGCAACAGACTAGAAATAGAAACAATACTAAAATATGATATAGAAGAGTACAAGAATAAATATGCAAAGTAGTAAAAGAATTATTAGAAGAAATTACAGTCAATATTCCTCAATATTACAACCAATCATTTCCTTATCACGATCACCATCGAACCTGAGGCAGTAAATCTAGAACTTTCATACCGTGGGAAGTGTACTCAAAATATCAAATCAAATAGCACGACAACACCCTTCGTGCATTGATCTTATTATCACCAAATATACATATAACAGTACCAACGAGGTGAAATAAATGCCAGTAACCATAATGACAAAGTGGGAAATACACACGTAGCAATAACGAACAAGGTAGTACATATGGCTAACAATAATAGACTAGGTGGGAGGCATAGAAGTAATGATATCAATTAATATGGAAGAACATAAATTTCACTAACTAACATGGTAGAAGGCTTAGATGTAAATACAAATAACATGAAGGAAGCATGATCTTTATAAGCTAAACAAATAGAATGGATAATTAACATAGCAGAAGGCTTAAATGTAGATCCCTTCCAAACTAGTTGAGTCACCTTGATACAGAGTTACAAGACTGCAAAGCAGATTGAGGAATTCTCCAATTTCTGCAAGCAAAATAAGGAAACTGAAACATATTAAGAAGAAGAAACCGAAGGTAGATGTACTCAAACTAGTTGCGGAGGAACATAAGAAACTATTCTGTGAATTGTTTGACAAGAAAGAGAAGTTTCCCAAAAACGTCTTGACTGGCAGCTATGGTTGGAGGTTTTTTACCAGTTGTACTATCCTAACACGTCCGTTTCATTTGTGTAAGTCCCTTAATCACTGCGTATATTTATTTGTTTAGTAGCTCCATATTTAACGTACACTTTTTATAATATTTAGCATGTGGATCAACTATTAACACTGATGCGTGCACGAAACATAAAATGTCCGCACTTTTATGCCCATAGTCTAGTTGTTATGGATGTTGCATTATGCAACAACATATGCACTACATAGAATAAGATCAAGGAGGTTGCCGGTAAAGATGGGAATGATGGACATTTTTGAGAAAGTTGATTCTTGCCAAGACTTGTGCCTTACACTCTTAATGGTATATCCTCAATGAATTATGCCAAAACCTGGGGTTGTGGAGAGGTGCAAGGCTAAGGTGTTGTAATATGTGTGGCAAATTGATAAAAACTATTGTGTTCCTGTTATTTTCTATTTTACAGAGAGTTTGATTCGAATTTACGATAGCAATGTTAGTTTGTATGATGATGGTAAACTAGAAGAAGTTTTACAACCCCTCTCACTCATGATGCATAGGATTTTGATAAAAATTAGCCAGTTGACAAACTTAGGCCAAGATGTGCTTACGAAGAAATGGTCATGGGAGCGTATTATGGATGTGCCACCCATTCAGCAAAGGCAAATTAAATATGCCATCAATTATGTTTTACAACTTCTTCTGATTTCTTTAATAACTAATTGCGTCTTTGATTATTGTAATGAAATTAGTGCAGCTTAATGACAAGCGAATGGAGTTGTTCAGGGAAATATAGCAGTGGATATCTTCAGGGAAAAAATGGACCCTTATTAGTTTTATGAGTGTAATTTGTGTTTGTGTTGGTCATGGGACAAATTCATTTTGTGTGAGTGATTTAAGACACTTGCATATACATCTATGTAATAAAACTACCTTTTTGCCGATTAACTAGTGATGCTTTAATTTTTGTTTCCTTAACACTTCTTTTATGTATTACAACATGCAGCTAGAGGTTCCGCAATAGATAATGTTGTAATTACTCGACCGGTCGTATTGACCTCTAGCACATCGTTTGGTGGTTTGAGACCTTGAGTAGCTTCACTTCATAATTTATGACTTGTACGTTTAGTCGGAATTTAATTTTAGGAAGTTCTAAGTTGATTCGGATGGAAAATTCTCAATTCGAAAGCTTTAAGTTGGAAGATTTAACCAAAGTTTGACTTTTAAGTTAATTACCTCGGAATCAGAATTTTAAGGTTCCAATAGATTCGTATGATGATTTCAAACTTGGGCGTACGTTCGGATTGAGTATCGGGTGTTCCGAAAGCATTTCAGCGCTTATTGTGGAAATTGACATTTTAAAGGTTTTAGAATTTTTTATGTTTGGTTCAAAGTGTATTTTGGTATTATCGATGTCTATTTGGGGTTCTGAGCCTTACAATAGGTTCATATTGTAATTTATCACTTGCATGTAAAGTTTGGCATCATTACAGAATGTTTAATTGTAATTCTGATGCGTTCGGCAAAGTTTCAAAGTTTGCAAGTTGAAAGAAGGATTTTGATCATCATGATTTTGATGTTATTCGTGGTGTTTCGAGCATTTGGATAAGTTCGGATAAGCTATTGGGACTTGTTGATGTGATTGGACAGGGTCCCGGGGGCCCCGGGTGAGTTATGAGGTAGTTTCAGATCCTTTTCCATGTTTTGGCTGCTGCTGTTGCTGGTTCTAGTGTTGTTCATTGCGAGCGCGTAGGGGTACTCGTGTTCGCGAAGAAGAATTTGAGCTGGAGGATATTTGTTCACCGTGTTTGCGATTGGGTCCCACGTTTTGTGAAGGTATGGGCAGATGTGCACCTCATGAGAAGTGTTAACTTGAAGGCAATTCAGAAGAAAATCGTAGGAAATAGGATAGCTTTGTAGTAGGTTGGATCAGTATGGTAATGGTATGCTCGGTTCATTTTGTTCTTACGATGTGATGAGGCTTTATAGGTATTTTTGGCAATAATTTTGGGTTTGGAGGCCTGCGTGACTTGGTTGAATTAGAGGGATCCAGTTCTGATGATTTGGTTATGTGCATATGGGTTCCGCAGAGTTCTTGATGATTTTTACCACGGGTTGAGATGGATATTTTCTACCAGAATGAGGAGTATATTGCTTACCGTGATTTTCTCTTGGATGGGATCAAACGGAAGGTTTCTAGCTAATTGATTATGTATTCTGCTTGTGACTCAAAGTTGATAACGAGATTCTCGTGTATTTCACATGACGACATGATAGATGCGGTGTGTCCTGTGGGATTGAGATTTGCATGTACAAGGTGGCGATTCAGATTTGTAGGGAAGGTCACGAATTTTGGATAGCATGGACGGTTTCAGATGATTAGATAAATGCTATTAATACTTAGTATTGCCTGAGAAGGTGCACATTTCAGAAGGGGCTTGTCTTTTGACTTACGGATGCTTCATTGGTATTGCGGTACTCGCCTGGTTGATTGACTACTAATGTTCATATTCTACTATATGGCACAAAAGAATGATAGAAGTATTTCTCGTGAGATGATTGTGTACAAGGGAGGTGTTAGTCATTCGAGTGCTGGAGTTGGGATCAGATATGGTGATTTATGTATTCTCGTGATTCGGAGACTGGAGTCTTAGAGGGAGGACAATTCCTTAGTTGCGGACTATAAAGATATGACCAAAGTTAGATAGCTGATGATATGTGTTATGGATATGTTTCAGCGGATCTTTGGGAGGGTTATCGCTCTATTTCGGAAGGATGGGAATCGATTTAGAGGCCATTGGTAGGCCCAATGAGAATATGTACTCTACACCAGGTCGCATTTGATGACTCAAATCTGTTAGTGTTGAGGGGTGTGTCATTCGGGTAGAGTTGAGCTTGTTCATGTTCTGATATGTTCTATAAGTTACTCTTCTATGCTACAGGGGTTTGCAATTTGTTGGTTATATGCACACATGATGTGATTCTGTTTGGGCCTTGTAGCGGAATTCGAGCGAGATAGTTATTGGGGTATTGAATGGTCGATTGCGCCTTGGTTATGGTCTTTCAGTGCTGTGGTATATTGTGTTTTTTGATTCTCTATGGTTATGGTCATGCACTTCATGTACTTGATTTCAAATTGCGTGTGATTGTTGATTTTGAGCATTGTGCCTTGAGGTATTTCATATGGACCAGGGTTGGATGGGGTCACGTATTGCAGTTGGGTTATGTTGGGATATGATCCTTTGTGATAAATTCATGTGTTTTGGTTCTACTATGTGTAGTGGGTTCTTAGCATTGCGCTTGTGGTGGTATCTATTGAACTTGAGGGACGATTCTTTCATTTGAATTATTTTTCATTTTTGGGTGCATTTGAATTGTTGCGTATTGTTGCACCGATCACACGCTTTGTGACTTGAGATTGTATTGGTGTGACATGTTAGTAGAGTGGCTTTATTTGCTGAGATGAGGTCATTGGACCTAGAATGGGTGCTATCGGATTTGATTGAAGTATTTTATTATCACTAATCATCTTAGAAATTGGATATGGTTCTTGTCGAACGAGGCGGTAATGCACCATGACTTTTAAATCTTGGGTTCATCTCTGTCTGTGTCGCCCTTTTGATATCAAGGCTTCAGCCTTGTCTTGCTGTCAGATATACATGTGGCACTTTTTATTGATTCTTGCTTGTATTTCAAAGTTATGAGTCTCTATTAGTATACATTTTACCTTTGAATATCAAAATATAAAATATGCCTGTACAATATGTTTTAATTTTAGTTATCTATCCTCGAGTCGCATGATAGCTAGCTTTAGAATATGAAAACTCGTTGAGGAAAATTATAAATGAATGACATATTATTATTTATATTAGTGGTATTATTTAATTTTTAAGCTCTGCTCCAAGTTGTCATAATTATTACTCCCTCCATTCCAATTTATGTAAACTTGTTTGATTGGGCACGTAGTTTAAGAAAAAATAAAGACTTTTAGAATTTGTGGTCCTAAACAAGTCAAAAAGGGGTCCAGAATATTTGTGTGGTCATAAAAGCTTCTCATTAAGGGTAGAATTGGAAGTTAAGATAAATTGTTTCCAAATTTAGAAATGGGTCATTCTTTTGGAACGGACCAAAAAGAAAATAGGTACATGTAAATTAGAACAGAGGGAGTAAATTATTTTGTTTGATTGGTTTGTCTATATAAACAGAAAAGAAGAATAACCTAAATCGAAAAAGTTCAAAATATGGTTAAACCAAACCCAAAATAGTTAATACCTGGCACCTCCAAATTCTAGATCCATTTCTGATTGTACTAGCAGTTGATTGTTCTTGTTGGTATGTATTAGGGATTGAGAGATAAAATCATTTTTAATTTACTAAATATATTGGTGAGCACCGTTTTAACCTCTTCCTTAACATATGGCCACACTAATCTTTCATGATGCCATGCATGGGCCGCTTTCCGATCTTGCCCTATGACTCCATGGTTGTGCCCCATAACACCCTAATAAACCTCTTGGCACCGAGTGTCAGGGAGGATGCTCCGTGTCTTGGCTGCACCAAGCAACAAGTGCGCATGTGCCTATGTTTCCACACCGATAGTCCGCGCCTGCGCCCAGCAACAGGTGATGCTCAAAAGCGGCCGTCAGGAGGCAGTGCCAGCCCGCATCTTGCGCCTACAAGAAGATGCCCGGTAGCCATCGTACACGCTCATGTCCTGCGCACACTAATGCTATTGACAAGGACGCCGCCCTTACAAGTGTCGGCCGTTGAACCAGCTTTTCTTTTGTATAAGCCTAGGTCTCTTTCCAAGTAAATATAGAGTAGTTTTACTTCTTGTATTTGTATTATACTTTTCTAGCTTATTTATGTCTACTCCTATAACTTAAGTTTTTATTTTTATGATATATATAAGGAGGGTATAGTTGTTGAAGTTTTTTTCAAGCAATCAAATCTCTCCATTAGTGTCTCCTCCCCTCCTGGCACCACATTGGCTTTCTTTCAATCATTGTTCCCTGTTAATACAAGCAAGCTTTCATTCAATTTTCTCGTTACAAATTGTGATCCTGACATTGGTTTTCCCGCACGGCACTGACAGTCTAGTCTAAGCATGCGGAGGGGTCCTTCGACTGGCAAAAACTAATCACACGGAAGTCGGTTGCATTGCCTTACGTCACCCTTCCTAGGTATCTCAGGAAGGCAACTCACAACAATACCCAAGTCAAACGTGTGATATGGATATTTAAAAAAAATATTTTATGCATATAGCTTTTTTAAAAATATATTCTAAAATTTAGCAGCAAAAGCGCATGCACACGAAAAGTGTGATACGTCAAGAACGTCTAATTTCTTCACAATACATCAGATATTTAAAGACGTGCTTTTCTAGTATAGGATACACGGAAACTTCAGTATTTCTCTTTGAAAGTTTACTTATGACAAAGACTGGACCGAATGCATCGCACACAACGATTGCCATTAAATTCCACTTTTAAAGAACTAATAAGAATACCACAAAAGAGGAAGTAGGTATCCATGCATGGGCGTACACGGCGCTCACATAGTAAAATCAGTTCCAAATCCTAAGGAAATTTTTCCCACACAAAGTTAGGCAAGTCACTTACCTAGTAACCGGACAACACAGTACTGGCCACTGTGCCGTCGTCCGGTGGTGAAAAGCCACCGGACCAGTCCCAAAAGATGCACAATCCAACGGCGTACAAACCCTAACTGGGCGCTCCATTAAACTCAAACCCAAATGCTTCAGATCTCTTTTTTGGTGACGCGATTACTGTAGCTGGAAATCGCAATGGAACTGCTGGAATTTTCCAGCACGATTCTTGTTCGAATTTTGCAATTCGAAGCGATGGGGTTTGTTTCCCACATCAAGAGCTATCTCTTCGACAAAAATCGAGGGATTTTATTGCCGGTATAATGAGTTCTAAGAATCTCTGTTTTAAAAGGCATTTCTGAGGCGAGCCCCGGGGCGAGGCATACCAAAAACGCCCCGGGGCGATGGTGTGGGGCGAAAGTCTCAAGAGGCCTACGCCCGGGCGTTCGGGTCGCATTTTTTTAGTAAAGAGTAAGCCCCAGAGACTTTTTCAAATAAAAATAAAATTTGTTGAATTAATCCTTCATATAATACCCAAATTCTCAAAGGTCAGTGTGGTAATTACTCAAAAGGTTTAAAAAAGAACTCAAAAGTATTTAATTTAAAAGTAAAGACCCTTTTTATTGATTTAAGACTAAGAATGACGATTTGAGCAATTTCAAGGCTGCCATGGATGAGCAGCTTTCTACCAATCCTTTAGATGTGGGAAATACTAATTCTACTCCAAATCCCATCGCTTCATATGCCGCAAGGTTAATGACAAACAGGTCTGTCCAAAATCCAACAACAACGAAGCTAAATCCTATCGAGCTTATACATGGAACTCCAACTCTAACGTTTTCTATGGAGGAACAAGAAGAATTTACAAGGACGGAAGGATTACACCAAGACATTGTCATCAAAGTTAATCAAGATGCACCAGATTTGAAGATATGGAAAAATCTACTGCCCAAACACTTTGGCGTAAAGGGCAACTGTTTGATAGGTTTACTGGCTCGTCGACAACTTTTGGTTCGTTTTGATCAATATGATGATTTTGTTATAGCTTTATCGAGATCAGTAAACTATCTACAATTCAATGGGGAAGAACATCAACTTAGAATATTTCCATGGACACTTGATTTCAATCCTAAAAAGGAGACGTCAATGGCTGCAGTGTGGATTTGGCTGCCCAATTTATCACCAGACCTCTTCGCAAGAAGAGCTCTAATGTCCATAGCAGCAGCTTCTGGAAAACCAATTGCAATCGATAAGGCGACACAAGCAAAGACACGACCAAGTACAGCTAGGGTAAGAGTTATCCTAGATTTACTAGCCAAACATCCAAAGGAAATAAAATTGCAATTCTTCAATAACTGCACTGGAAAAATAGTTGAAACAGTTCAACAGATTGTATATGATAACATGCCTCTATACTGCACATGTTGCAAACATCAAGGGCATGATGAAAGCATGTGTCGCATAATTTTGACAAGGAATCGTGATAGTGGACTGAATGAGGAAGCTAAGGAATGCGAGGATCAAGTTGCTGTGCAGAAGTTTCAAGTGATTTGCTACAAATTATCAATGAAAGACGACGGATATATGGTGCAACTGCAGGACAAAAATTGCAGGAAATGGTAGTTGATACAACTTCTAATATTGTTTCAACTGCTGCTCCAGGTTTAGATGCTGGGGATATATTTGAGCAACCTAAAATTGCTGCAATTCCTGCTGTGAAGGATCGATCTAAGCCACATTTTGATGTCCCTGCTTCTACAGTTCTTGCAAGGTTGCATAACAATGTTGTTGTTAAGCAGTGTTTACCTGTTCCAGCTTTTCATTCAGTACATAGACAACATTCAGCTACTGCAGTGTCAAATCTAGAAACGACTGTTCCCTTCAATTTTACATTTGATCGAACCCTGGCTATGGGTGCATCTGCTCATACTGTGACTGATAGTGTACCAGTGGTTAATAATGTTGTTGTGCAGAATGGTAAGGAGCTTGGTCGAATTGCATCAATTGGGCAGATTATAATGCAACAAGCAGCTACAAGTGGTAAACAAACAGACCTGGAAGGTGCTAATGTCCAAAAGGAGGGATAGGAACTGAAAGATGCAGCTGCTTTGTTTCATGTTCCAGCTGGGGTTGTTAAGGGGCTAGGTCCAGGGCAACAATTTAATAAGGCTGGGCAGGTGTTGTCAAGCACAACTGGTGTAGCTCCAGTAGTTGTAAAAAATAAACTTCCAGCTGATATCCCTGCTACAAGAGCTTTGGCAATGATTTACGAGGCAGTGGGAAAGACAATTGATAAAGCAACAGCAGTGGGAAAGGCAATTGATGAGTGTGTGCAACCAACTTCATTGCAAGCTACTGTCACGACTGTAGCTGAGCATGCACTCGGTGGAAAATTAACTAAGGGTGATGGAGATTTAAAGAACACATTTGGGGATAATTAGAAAGAAATAGTGAGATCTGATGGGAGGCAAGGAACAACGCCAACACTGAAGAGTAAAAATCAGCAAATGAGTGCAATTTCTGCTGCTACTGGACCAAATATGTTCGCTGCACTTGTGGATGAGGATGAAGTTTTCATAAACTGAACAACCATAAATGAAGCTAAGGTGCAGGAGCGTAAAACCAGCGCCAATGAGGCTCAAAAGAGTTCGAATACAGGGAGGAGGAAAATGCACCAACAGTCCAAGCTAGCTACTGAAGAGGATTTGCAGCAGCTAGATGATGAGGCAAGATCAATAGCTGAAACAACCTATTGTACAGTTGCTGAAAAGCATCAAAATATTACAAATGGCATACGTGCTCGACTTGAGACCGTAACTGTTGATGATAAAACTGGCCAGGGAAGTAAAGTATCGGATGTTCTTGTTAACAAGAAGAATCATTCTATGATAGAACATGGGAAGGATGTGCAACAATTGAATGCTGATGCGATGTTAATCAGTGGAAAAAATAGCACTCTAGATAGTGCAAAACAGCAGCACAAGAAGACGTATGCAACTGGACAACAGCAACTAAGCCATAGTGCAGAAGACCGAATCATCAATAACGTTTAATTCTAGGTGACCTCAAAGATGGCTGAAAATGGGCAGAAAAAATCGGGTAAGAACAAAAATGCTCAATTGGAAGATTCCATAATGCTTTTCAACAACTAGAGAACAACTTACGTGTTGAAATTTAGGAAGAAGGCGAGGAAGAAGATTTGCTTGATTACTGCCGAGCCGAGGCGGATAGATGTGGAGATTTATCTCCTGCGCATAGTGAAAAAAACAACAAGACACACACACGGGAGAATCGTTGGGATGGTAAAGTGAATGAAGTAGTAACACTTAGGATACTCCCAATGAGAGATGCAAAATGAAAAGGGACAGCCCCAACCACATCCACAAAGTCCAATCCATCGAAGAAGAAATGAGGAATTTTGAAGATGTATTGAAGATAGTTGAAGAGGATTTTAAGGAGCTACAATTTGAAGAACTTATAAGTATCATGAATGAGGGGCAAGAATCCAATTTCTACCTTATTTTATTTTATCATTTTCTAAGCATTATCATATGTAATATCATCATAGAGTGTGTTATAAACTCTATGATGATCATATAGTACTTACTTTTTTTGAGTTCTTATTTTTTACACGCTTGCTAAAAGATGAGGTTGTTCATGCCTCAATAAGAATTATAAGGTAAGGTCTAGCTCAGTATGTGTTTGAAGATAACTACTGTAGCTTTTTCCCGCCTTACTTGTACTCTTCCTTTGTTGTTTTTTTTTCTTTTATTATTAATACATTAGCTACTGGCAGACCGTCCAGTAGTATAATTGGCTAAAAACAAAGTATCTATGCATGGTTGCTGAGTAGCTGTAACGACCAAACCGGTTGTTTTGATTTCTAGATCCTTGTCTCCCTAAATAAGACCCCCCCCCCC